>JAPKLW010000858.1:206493-234676 GCA_026898455.1 Plectranthus barbatus
GTTGTATACACATTGTAATAAATGCTTTCAGTATACAAAACCCATCAGGAATGAGGTTCTTTGCTCACAAAGATTTCAAGACTGTTGGCCTGCAGTTTTTCCATCACCTCATTGAAGACATCGAGAGTTTTCCAGTTCTATCGATAGAACCCACCTAAATCCAGAATTTTGTTCCTCTCGATGGAGATTCTCTCACATTCTCTCACAATGCTAGGTGGAGAATTCATTACCTTCAAAAATAATGTTTCGAGCAAAGAAACAAATATTGATACAATGTTACACATATTGATCTGTGAAGAAGGTATTTATAAGAGATTTATGTGCGGGGATTGAAGAATCAAAATTAATTGACAACTACTACAACTCATTACTCTAGAATAGAGGTAAAGGCAAAGAATACTGGAAACTAAAGGTGTAGACTCAGTAATTAGTTAATCCATGGACGTACGGTTACGATCTCTCAAGATTACATATTAACTTCTAAAGAAGGAAGTTCAGATTCTGAGAGTTCAAAATTTGAACCATATCCAATTGTATGAAGTGTACAGTTAGGGAAACTATATTGTTATGTTCTTTATTTCAAGACTGGAAAGTTAAAGCAATTTCATTTCATTAATAAAAAGTACATTACTGAAGCAAAAAGTCTACAATGTACAAAGAAAATGAAATATCGATTCCAGTTAGTGAGAGGGACAAGGCCTCAGAGGATGGAAGTCAGAATCTCTGATGTTGGTCGGGCCTTGCACAAGGGATGGGAATTCCTGCTACAGGAGCCAGCTCAACTGCATCCATAAGGAACTGGGACGTCGGGCAGGAACTCTAAAGACTCCCGCACCTGGTTGAAGACATAGGCAGCCCAGTCAACCTGCTCTTCTTCATCAAAGGCCATCATTGCCTTCCAAACTAGCGGAGAGAAGTCCAGATCCAGCAGAGGGTTACCCACAATCATGTGATTAATGATGTCGAAAATCACTCAATATCGAGGCATCAACCAAGATGCTGAGGCCCTTGGGTGGAAATCGACATCAGCATCCCTCCATCTGCGCTAAGCAGACCATTCAGGCGCCATCTTATAATAGAAACAGTTCAGGACTAGTGTACGACCACGAGGAAGTCCCAAGTCATTGGAGAAAGAGTCAGGAGACCAGCAAACCTATTGGTTGTTGATGTTGCCAATGATTTCGCCTCCCTCTGAAATAAAGCTAGTATAGGCGAACATCTTCAGCGCACTCTCCTGGAATTTGAACGGCCTTTGGCTCACAAATGTCTCAAGACCATTGGCTCTTAAACCCCTCATTACATCACTATACAACTGAAGATTACGAGTCCTTACCCCAGATCGAAAGGTTACGATTCACTCCGGTGCTAGGGAAGAAAACTAATTTATGGATGGAATCAAATATGCAGTATTTACAGACAAAAGTATTCGGTTATTGGGGAAAAATCAATATACTTCTAATGTCAAATCAGGTCTTTGGCCTTGCCTTCAGTATGGATCGAAGTTATTTTCTATGTCATTCTTGTAGGCCTTAGCATATAAATCACAGCCAGCAATCGTAAGATGCTGGCAGAACTACTTCGGACGAAAGGAATTCAGAATAAGAAATTCCTCCGAACGTCATTATGAACGTCATTTTACGACGAGATGCCCCTTTTCCCTGCAGTGGTATGGCAAAGAGTAGGAATATGAGTCCCCGGGTCTATGTTGAAAGTTTCTATAGTAGAACAGAGCTTTAGTGGGCATACCAGTGTGGGGACTTCTTCGAGGAGAAATAAAGGCCTCATCTTGATCCGGTAGTGGAGCTTTTTTTCACCTAACCATCCGCCTTCTTGTACTTATGTTTAGATTTCCCAGACATCAGTGATTTTGAACATTACTTAAGAAGATCGATCCCGCATGAACCCACATTTTCTTTCTATTAGATATCAGAACTACGAACTCTTCTAGAATGAGAGAAGGGAAGATTCATAAGCGTAGTTCCAGCAAGGTAAAGGTCCTTCACAGATCGATCAAATAATATATAATCAGTCAAATATTCGACCTTCAGCCCAATTCTGTGGAAGATCTTGTTACGATCAAGGAGATAGCCTTTGCAGAAAACATACTTTTAGATAAGTATAGTTGAGTTAATTCTCAAGGATCTAAGTGGTGACGTTTTGAGTATGTCTTCGTGAAGAAATATTATTTATTGAAGAGATTGTGTGACGTTCGAGATGATGTCTATTCATTTAAATGCATGGAATGACATTCTAGGAAGTCATAACGTTCCACAATTTATATTCAGAATCTGAAGAGTCATGGATTGAATATCTGACAACTGTCGTGTGCGAGTAAAAACTGGACATGTGTTAGACAGTTAAAAAAGAAACAGGCGTATGTCATCAAGTTGTCAGAAGATAGCGATACGGAATTACAGCCTGCACAGAAAATCTTAAGGAAATAGAGCAAAGCATTCATTGATTACAAAAGATGACACATAGTACATATTACAAAAGGAAAAGGCAAGATACAAAGTTCAGCTTTTTTTTTTGGGAAATGCAGTAAAGGGAAGCAGTCAATGGGTTGTAACCCACCTAGTGGGGTAGAAGTCAGTTCCTACTAGATTCGACGGACCTTCCTTCAAGTATGGAATGTGTCTATCAAGGAGTGATCACTGCTATTTCTAACAGATTAATTATAATAACAGCGGCAAATAAATTTGTAAACCCTAAGGTTATCGATCCAGGGGAATTGTGTGGGGAAACTATCCTATGTTCTAGCTATGGTTCTAAAATTCATTATTTGAGGAATTCAGAATCAGGGTTTTGTTTGGAAAATAAAGATAACAATACTTGAAAATTAAAAGAGTTTTGAAAGCAAATTAAAGGAGCACAGATTCTAGGGAAGAACTCTTATTATGGATAACATGTAGGAATCAATTAATTTAACAGGTGGAATACTGCAATGGTGTTATATCTCCTTGTTTGGCAAACATAACCTAGATTACTAATTAGTGACTCATCTCCGCTCGGTCTCAAAGTACACCAAATTAGTCAATCTGATAAGCAAATCAGTTCAATTCCTACATCTAGTACATCTGTTTGGATAGTGTAGATCGTATCATGTATTCCTATTCCCACTATTAATATTCACCTCTCGGTCCTTCTATCAATAGCTAGACATCTAAATTAATCGTCACCTCTCGGTCCTTGAATTAATCTAGAATTATAGAATAAACACAGGAATCATGAACCTAATTAATTAATCCTAACATGCATCCATAATATTATTCAAACCCTAGAACCCCCTAGGGTTTCTAGCCACTCATCGCTGATAGAAATCCAAAATAAAACATATTAAATTGCATAAACAAAAAAGAACTTACAAGAAAAATAAAGGGTTTCGTGTTTCCCAATTCTCCAAACTCTAAAAACTCTAAAATATGATTGTGTGCCTCAAAAAGTCGAATTTAATATGTATTTATAGTGGTGGATGTGTATCCTATCAAATCTAGGGCTAAAGATATAAATAAATCCGAATTTAATCAGATTTTCGCTCCAGCAGAGAACCTCGCGTCGATCGAGGCTGATCCCCGTCAATCGACGGGAGTTCTTGGTCTTCGTCGATCAATGCCAGTTGGCATCTATTGACGCAGCTTTTCGCCCTCCTGCGCGGTCTCACGGTTTTGGCCATAACTTTCTCTCCCGAACTCCGATTGACCCGATTCCAGTTGCGTTGGAGAGCTAACTCAAAGCATCATCCATTGCAATGTGCCAATAGCTCGAATTCCTCTTGTGGACGAAATCGTCACTGCTACTCTTACACGTCACTGCTTCCGGAACGGATTTCTCGTGAATTTAGGCCTAAAACCTGCAAAAACACCAAAACGCGCATAATACCACCTAATATAGACTCATGCACATAATATATATATAAACTCAATAAAACTACATAAAATAGTAGAAAATAATATAGATAAGCGAGTAAAATAATGAGCTTATCAAGGAGCTAGCTCAGCAGCATTCCATAGGGGACAGTGGCTTTAGGAAGTTTCAATAGGGAGTTCTTCAGGCGATCAAAGAAGAATCATGCCCAGTCCACCACGGCTTGGTCCTCAAATGCTAGCATCGCTTTCCAGACAGACGGCGAGAAGTCAGTGTCATCAGGAGAATTGGAAGCCACCATCTGGTTAATGACATTGAAAGATACTCTGTAGCACGACTTGAGAAATCCACTTGACACAGTTGGAAGGAAATCGATGTTCCACACTCTCCAATCTTGCCAAGCTGACCACTCTGGTGCCATCTCCTCCCATCGATACTGGGCAACCTACTTTCCATCTCGTGAAAGCTCGAACACATCAGCAAAATAATCTGCTGATCAGGTGAATTCCTCTCCGTTAACATTATAGCAGATTTCCTCTTCAGAAATCATGACATCGTAAGTCACCAATTTGAGAACATCTACATTGAAGGAATTAGGTGTTACGGTTATAAATTGTTCAAGATCATGTGCCCTCAAGTTCTGCATCACTTCGACATGAACCTCTGGAATTCTACAATACCGTGCACTAAGTTCATTCTCATCCAGAATCTTATTCCTCTGGATAGAAATCCTCCTAATTTATCTCGTAAGATTAAAAGGAGACGAAGAAGAAGATGAGGAAGACATTTCATTTATGGAAAAATCACTATATTTTAGGAGATGGATCGTGCGGATTTCCGACCTTGAAAAGAGGCATTTATAGATGATTTTATGCATAAATCGAAAAGATGGCAAATCACTTAAATGTCGGATACGACTCCTATAGTTCAGAGTCAGAGTAAGTCAAGGAGTCAAAATCACAATCATACTGATTTCCAGACTTCATTAAAGTCTACGAATGAAGTTCAAGAACTAACTGGAAACTGTGCATAGAAACTGTCAAGGTCAAAGAGTTATATATCGAAAGGAGAGACAATTTCTAACTGAAAGTGGATACAGTAGCTCAGCTTTCCATCTTAGAGATAGTTCTTGGCCTATTTGAAGCAGTTATGAAGATGACAAGTGAGAGAGAAAACTGTCGAAAGTTCACCGCCTGCAACAAGTGAAAGACAAATCCTTGTATTTTGTATACTTTCTTAGTGAAATTCTTAGTGTTTCGGCTAAGGAGTGGACGTAGATCTATTTGATCGAACCACTATAAATATCGTGTCCCTTTACTGTTTTATTGATTTACTGTTTCTCGTGTTTGTTTAGAAACCTAGCAACCAAGTTGCTAGAGTATAACTTGAAGAAACCATAATCCTACCTTGAGCTAAAACTACTTTGATTAAGAGGAACTTAAGTGCAAGTGAACGTTATTATTCCGCTGCATTTCGTGTGTGTTTGTTGTTTGTATTCACCACGACGACTCTGATCTCGGGACCAACAGTATCCAGATGAAAACAAAATCTATCGTTGCTCGTCCACTCTGCATAAGGCTTGTAACACCCTAATCCAATTAAAGTGTTAACGAAATATATAAGTGAAATACAACACAATATTTTAAATAAATTAGTAAAAAATATAAAATACATTTTAATTTACGCAAAAGGCGGAAGCTAGTGCTTTAAATAGAAAAATAACTAGGTGGGTCATTCGATCCTCCACGCGTCTCCGACTTCATCATTCTAATTTTATTCACCTGAAATGTTAATATGGGATGAGTATATATATAATACACTCGGTGTGAGCATTATGCATAAGATTGTTAAAGCTCATATAAAATGAAATACATGTGTATTATCACTGTAAATATATATCAATGATGTCGCTCGGTGCATCCAAGGACCTTATATAGATCCCGGGCCTGTTAACGACCCCTGACGACTAAGTTGTGCACAACATAAATATAAAGGACGTTTAGTCCCACATGTATATGCTGGGCGTTCAGTTCCAACATACCATATATGACGTGAATATGATGGGCGTTCAGTTCCATCATACTCACCTATGATGTGAAGCCATACACGTCAAATATAGTACATCAACAAGAACAAATCTTAAATCAACGGCATAATTAAAGTAAATCCCACACCTGAAATATGATGTCCTTGAGTGTAACCTGACCACAAGATATAGCTTACAGCTTTAATTGCATTGCTCCTAAATTCAAATTAAATTCGTATCTTTAATTTAGATGAATTCGATTATGCATTAGTGCATAAATAAATTTAAAAGGCGTAACTCTTTTATATGTAATTAAATATGGGAATAATCCTAATAATAATAGTATAGATAAATAATATCATTTATATATTAATATTTATAAAATAATTATGAAATGCAGCGTACCTGCAAATGTTTGAAAGGGCTATTGAGGCAATTAAAACTACTCAAATGCTTGCATATATATAGGCTAGATGTAAGATTAAAATATTAATTTAGTAACAATGACTCATCTCTTATATTTTATTATGCTTACACTTGTAAAATTATGATTGAATTCTTTATTTTGTATTCTTAATCGGTAAGTTTTCCTCTACTATTTTTAGTAATAAGGAAGGTTTTGGTTAGGCAGGTCTAAACGATTTAGGCAGGTTTTATTTATTGACTCAAGCCCAAACCCATATAATATATCTTAATTGGGATTAATAAATCCTATTTGGGATGGGTCAACCTATTTGGGTAGGATAAAACCCGCCTAAACCGTTTAGGCCTGCCTAACGCAAGTTTTTGCCTTAGTAATATGGGTTGTCCTATAATTATCCATTCAATTATTTATTATTTATTTATTACTTAATTATTATTATTAGCTATAATAATAATATTAGTTTATTAGCATTTTATGAAATTACGTATATTTATAATATTGAAGTATATGTATTTATTATATAATAAATTATTATCCGAAGAATTAATATCATTATATGAGTTTTAATTTAAATAGATATGCTTATCTAAAAGTAAATAAAAATTTTAATTAAAGTATAAATTGTGAATTCTAGATCTTAATTTATATTATAAAATTATAAAGAAAATAGTTTGGAAACGGGTTGTGACAATCCTATCCACTTATAAAAATTTTGTTCTCAAAATTTGAATGACAGAATTTAAGAAATATTTAAAGACATATAATTATATTTTTAATATCCTATGCTCGACTTGATATAATAATTTTTACAATGCAATAGTAATTTAAATAAATGTAGTGCATAACATGAAAATTTTAGAGAAGTAATAGTCGACCATTTAAGACTATTTAAATTTAAAACATGTGTACCTGGAAGTCGAATTGCGTAGCGATCGAATGAATAGGGCATTTAGTTCAAGGATTATATAAAGGTATTTTCTTTTCATAAATAATTTGCAGTGTCTACAGAAACGTAGACCTGCTCTGATACCACTCTGTAACACCCTAATCCAATTAATGTGTTAATATAATATATAACTGAAATACAACTCAATATTTTTCATAAATGAGTGAAAATATAAAATACATTTTTATTCACGCAAAAGGCGGAAGCTAATGCTTTAAATAGAAAAATAACTTGATAGGTCATTCGATCATCCACGCGTCTCCGACTTCATCATTCTAACATTATTTACCTGAGATGTTAATATGGGATGAGTATACGTATAATACACTCAGTGTGGGCATTATGCATAAGATTGTTCAAGCTCGTATAAAATGAAATACATGTGTATTCATCACTGTATATATATTAATGTTGTCGCTCGGTGCATCCAAGGACCTTATATAGATCCCGGGCCTGTTAACGACCCCCGACGACTAAGTTGTGCACAACGTAAATATAAAGGACGTTCAGTCCCACATGAATATGTTGGGCGTTCAGTTCCAACATACCATATATGACGTAAATATGATGGGCGTTCAGTTCCATCATACTCACCTATCATGTGAAGCCATACACGTCAAACACATTATATCAACAAGAACAATTGTAAATCAACAATTGCATAATTAAATAAATTCCCACACATGAGGTTTGATGACCTTGAAAGTAACTTGAGCAGATTTAGCTTACTACCTTAATTGCATTGCTCCTTAATTCAAATAAGATACATGTCTTTAATTTATATGAATTAAATTATGAACAAGTGTATAAATAAATCTTAAATGCATAGTTCTTGTATTTATAATTATATAATTAATATGAAAGTAACCCTAAATAATAATAATATTATAAATAACAAAATAAGAATAATTAGCATTTATAACATGATTTTAAAATAGTGCGTACCTGAAAATGTTGAAGGCAAATAAGAATAATCAAACGCATGCATGTATATATAGATAGGTTTTGATATTAAAATATTAATTAAAATTATTGACTCATCTCCAATGCCTCCACTTGTACTATTGTTATCAAATTCTTCATTATTAAGTTTAAAATCCTTTAACGATAAGTCTTCCTATACTATTTTTAGTAATATGGGTTTTCGTACAATTATTCATTCAATTATTTATTATTTATTCATTTACTTAATTATTATTATTAGTTATAAAAATAATAATAGTTTATTAGCTTTTTATGAAATTACGTATATTTATTATATTGAAGTATATGTATTATTATATGATATCTAATTTAAATACATATGATTGTCTAAAAATAAATAAAATTTTTAATTAAAGTATAAATTGATAATTCTAGATCTCAATTTATACTATAAAATCATATAGAAAATAGTTTGAAAACAGGCTGTGACAATGCTTCTCCACTATCTCCTGACCTTCTGCTCCTCCGAGCTAAGTATTCACCTTGGTGATCTTTAGCGGTCCGATAGATAGAACCTCTGCCATTTCTGGATGGACATTCTTCAGCATGATCAACGAGCATTTCTTCCATATCTCAAAATTTTCTGATGAGTACTTTGGAAGCTTTGTAATCTAAGCCATCTCTGTGTATCTGAGATTAAACACACAAAACAGAAACCAAGTGCAGAAAATAAAACCAAGGTCCTAAGTCTCTCAACACAACCGTAGTCTGTAAGAACTTTAGCGTGTGATACCACTTGCACAGGTTCGCTTAAACAGAGTATAATCAGTTTTGTGTGTAGAAAGCTTAAGCTTAGATCTCTGTTTAACTTAAGTAGTTTCACAGTACATACACTTCAATACTTGGATAAGTATTGAAGGTTTCAAGAGTCAGTTTGTGAAATAGAAAACACAAAGCACGTATCTAAGAAAGCAGTAAACAGCACATAGAGATTTATAGTGGTTCGAACTTCAATATCCTACATCCACTCTTCTGAACCAAGGTCTGTATAATTAAGTAAGTAAATACAAGCCTCCTTACAATCTATACACAGTCTGTGGCACCTCCGTCCTCCGGTCAGCTATGGCACTCGCCTAGGAACTCCTTGTAGATTCAGTCTTCAAGTTGAAGTGGGGACGCACCCCGCAGCCTCCTTCCTGGTGGTTGGATATTTACATGTTTTTCACAGAACTCAGGTGGTTGGCATACGCCCGTGAGAATCAGAATCCCAGACTAGGAAACTGACAGCTATAAATATGTCTCAGAAAGATATATTCACCGAGAAGAGCTTCAGCTTAAAGCTTCAGCCTCGTGCTAGGAGAAGTTAGCACAGGTGGGTAACTTGAGTCGGAGACTCAAGTCTTGTGTTAGAGAACATGGAAACTTAGAGAGTTTAGTAGAGAGAGATGACCTGAAAATGCCCTTTGTCTTCTTAAGACTTTCAGATTTTGAATTCTATTCAGGTAACCATTTAAGGTTAAGAGCGCAGGCTTCTATAAAGAGGAGGACCTTTGGCATTTTAAATTTATATCAATTAGACACATAAATCCAGACGTTAGACTCATGGATTATATTGTTCAATTGTAGCCCATGTATTAGGTCTCATTTATGTTATGTCCTGCTGCATCATACAGTAACTTTATGTCAGACTTCTTTTCAGCCCGAGGAATCCCAGTTTGGATAACCTCGTACTGACTTGGGCATATATGAATGTCTGATTGAGCTTCGACAACTTAAACTAGCAGAATATAAAATCAAGATTTTCTTGCGAATCTTCTAAATTCGACATATGCAATATGGATATCATTTGAATCATCGTAAAAATAAGTTTAATTCGATATATGATTCGTAAAAAATAGATTTGAATCGAAAATGATATAATCGTTTAATTATATTATATGGAGAGAGAAAATGAGGAGAGAGAATGTTTAGATCTAAGAGAATATAATGACGGTTACTCAAATTTAGAGATTAAATTACTAAGATACCCTAATTACCTTATTTATCTAATAAATCATGAATTATCATAACCATTGGATCAACAAATTAGGAATTATCGAATAAGTTTGTGTTAAATATGAATGAATATATACAATTCATCTAAAAAAGTAATGGTTGAGATTTAAATTTGTTTCAAGATTTCATGCTTAATTGCTTTATAATCATGCTTAATTCGAATTAAGCATGATTTATAAAGTAATTAAGCACAAACGGAAATTATGCTTAGTTTTTTAATCTTTGATGCTTTAATCTCAACCATTAATACTATCAATTCAATGGCTGAGATTCATTCCTATTTAACACAAACTTTAATTATATATATATATATATATATATATATAGAGAGAGAGAGTAGTGATCATATGAGAATAGTTTTTAGTATGAGAAATGAGAATAAATCTCAGCCTTTGATTTTGTGATTTCAACGCTCATGATCTATTTCACTCCGTGTGTAGTTTTCCTCGATTATCCTGTAGTTTTGCAAAATTAAGGTTATTTTTGTAATTTTAACTTTTTTTAAAATTTGAAATAGTATCTCATTAGATTTTTTATTCCTTTTTTTGCGCGATTTGATTTCTTCTTCCTTCTTCGTTCGATTTGATTTATATTTCTTCTCTCGATCAGATTTCTTTCTTTGTTTCTAGATTTCGCATTCGTGTTCGGTCTCGACTTTGTTAATTGTGCATGAATATAGTTTTTTTTAAAAAATTATTCAGATCGACGTTCATTTTTACTATTATATTGTGCATATTTAGTGTTAACTTTGTGCATTTTTGTATCTTACAGGTTCATTTATTCCAAAGTGAGTTGATGAGATGAAGCATTTTAAGGGCAAAGTTTTTAGAACTGTTGATGTTAGTATTGAGTTTTATAGAGACTACGCTCGTGTTGCTGCTTTGAAGAAGAAGATGTTTAATTTTTTTTAATTCGTATTTATGTAAAAATGAAGTAAATTGGGCTAAAAATGAAGTAAATCAGGCTAAAAATGAAGTAAATCGGGCTTTGTGCAGTAAAAATGAAGTAAAAATGAGTATTTTTTATTCAGATCGACGTTCATTTTTACTATTATATTGTTCATCTTTAGTATTGTTGGGAATTATCCCTAAAATCTCCCTTAGGACTTGTTTGTAAAAGGTTTTGTTGGATCAAACCTTATTTAGTTGGTCGATCATTTGCCGAAATCTAGAGAGTCTAGCACACTTTGTAATGTCCTGTATAGGTGGTACATTGAGTTGTAATAGACTAGTGTGATGAGAAGTATCCCTAGCAGACACAAAGCAAATGATATCAGCATTCGACTTACAAACTGCTACGGAACAAAGGATCACTAGCAATTAGCTGAACGTTCGCTAGACAGAATGCTAAGGAATTAGCATTCGGACTCTTCAGCAATGGATAAAGAATCGCAAACAACGGAAGTCAAAGGATCTCAAGGAATATACCATTAGCAGTCTCTAGCTTAGCAAAGCAAAAGAATCAAATTTGAAGCTGGACTGCGACTATGACAAAAAGCTCACACAAAGGACGAAAACTTCCCAAAGTAGTTAAGGAAGTACAAGTCAAAGACAAAAGCGACTGTCATAAAATAAACACTCTCGGATCAGGGAGCCGTTGAGTCTAACGGATATGGAGATTCAAAGTTTGAATCTCCATCTATAAAAGACAGTTCTGAAAGCCGAAAAAAAAAGAGAGCTGCTTCAATCACTACCTACATTCGCAAACTACACAAGTGTGAGATTCCCTTGACAAAGCGAACAAGTGAAAAGTAGTCAGTTGAGAGCTCGTGATAAAAAGCACATTCAAAGCCCTCAACAACCCAGAGTGTCTTCTCATTGAATATCTGACACTCAACCTTGAAGATTCTTGAACTTCCATTAAGAATCTTCAATCATTGGGATAATCTCTTTACGAGGAGTATCCAACAGTCATTCCTGAAAAGGGTTGACTCTGACGGGCCTTGCCGCATATTTACTGAAGTTAGAGGCTAACTATAACAGTCTCATTAGCGAAGGACAAGTTTTACGAAGGTGCGCCCTTGACTTGGCCGGAGCTGTGTTCGGAAAAGTGCAAAGTATCGGAGGATAGCTGTGCTGTGGCCGGTTCGAAAGTTCACCGCCTACTGCAAGTGTTGGCGAATCCTTGTACTGATTGTATACTTTTCTAGTGAAATTCTTAGCGTTTCGGCTAAGGAGTGGACGTAGATCTATTTGGATCGAACCACTATAAAATCTCGTGTTCATTTACTGTTTTATTATATTACTGTCCTAGATCATTTTGAAACCTAGCAACAGAGTTGCTAGAGTATATCTGAACACAAACTTAAAACATAACTTGAGCTAACTAACTTTTGGAAAACAACGTTAAGTGCAAGAGATATAAAACTATTCCGCTGCATTTCGTGTTAAGTTATCTACACGACGACTCTGATATTTCGGGACCAACAAGTGGTATCAGAGCAGTAGGTTGAAAACCGACTGCTTCTGAGTCGCTTAAGACCAGATCCGCATTTTCCTTGCACTTTTACCTGTTTATCTGTGTTTCACTTGTTTAGCTCAGGAGACAAGATGTTGAATCACTCTCTTGGAAAGTACAACAGGGAGAACTTCACAACATGGAAAAAGATGGCCTTAATACAGCTTCAGAGCATACACCCAGAAATGGTTGAGGTACCTGAAAGAGGTCCCATTAAGATTATGAAAGCTAACACTTTTATAGGACCTGTACCCGAACCAGCTGAAGGAGCTGATGAAGGAGATCAACCTAGACCCCCAAGGCCACGGAGACCCCAAATGGTTGAAAAACCTTTTGAGGAATATACAAGTGAAGACAAGAAAAGAGCTCAGCTGGAGCATGTTGCAAAGAAGTTAATCCTTGACTCTCTACCTAAGCTGATGGCACAGAAAGCTTTAGAGTTCGATACAGCTAAAGAAATGTGGACCTATGTGTGCGAATCATCTCAGGAGACGGACCAGATGAAACGCAACAAACTGCAGGTAGCTGTTGACAAATATGAGTCTTTTTCTATGAATGCAGGAGAATCCATACAAGCTATGGAAGAACGTTTCAATACCATCGTTGGAGAATTGAATAATCTCGGTAAGAAATATGAAAATGGGGAGAAGAATCATAAGATTATCTCTAAATTATATCCCAGAGACGACTGGTTTGTTAAAATGACTAGTCTGAGTGAAAAAGACCTCAGCAAAATGACAACATCCGAGGTATTTGCTCAGCTAAAATCACATGAATTCATAATACAACAATCAAAAAGGAATGAAGCTGCGGTAGTACAATCTACTGCTAGTATAGATGATTTAGCATAGTATGCTAAAAAGGACTTCAACAAATTTAAACCAAAAAAATTCTATCATAATCAAGATAGATCTGTTCCTGTAACACAAACAAAAGAGGTTGCTACAACCTCAGGATCCCATCCTGCTGATCTCAAGATCAGTGAATTAGAAGAACAGATGAAAAAGCTTCAAAAGATGTTGATGGAGGCTAAAGCTGAAAAGGAGACAAAGGAAGCACAACCGTCACCATCTCATGCCCGCTCAGCAGAGCGAAAGCCTAGGACTTGTTTTGAGTGTGGATCCCCTGACCACTTGAAACATGATTGTCCGAAAGTCAGCAAAGAAGAAAGGGAGCGTCTGAAACAGAGATTTGAAAGACGTGCAGGCAATGCAGTCAAGAAAGCGCTCTTAACCAGGACAGAAACTCAGGATGTTCCAGAAAACGATGAAGAATACTATCTATCTTCAGAAGAAGAGGATGAAGAAGCCATGCTAGTTCTGATGGCAGACATCGTGGAAGATCAATTTGCTGATGCAGATGCTGATCAGAATGCTGAAACGGCTCTAGCAGCCGAGAACAACGAGGTAACATCAGTAAACATACCTAGATTTACGACCTTTGATGATTGCGAGGATTTCATTTTAGATTCTGAGGAAGACTATCTCACGAAGCTAAATGAAGAATTCTCTAAGATGTATGAAATAAAAAATATCATTATAGGTGAAAACACCTCACTAAAGTTGGAAGTTTCAAATTTGACCGAGGAAGTCGTAAGACTAAGGTCTGCAAGTGAGGAACTTACAAAAATGAAAGCTGAATTTTCAATACTTTCTGAAAATTTCGAAATTCTTGAAAAAGAAAACATTTTGCTGAAAAGTAAACCAAAAGAAAATTGCATTTGTACCTATATGACCAGTCAAGCTGTTTTGAATGCCGCAATTAATCAACAAAAGCATCACAAAGATAGAGCTGGTGTTGGTTTTGATCGCTATGATAAAGGAGAATCTTCTAAGCAGAAGACTACTCAGTTTATCTCTGCTGGAAAATTCATCCTTGGAGAAAAACTGAAAGAAAAGGAATCTGCTGAAACTTTCATTAGCGAATCTGTGAAACCTCAGCAGAATACTAGGACATCTGCTAGGGAACCTCAGCAGAGGTACGATATATCCCAGCAGAATCCTAGAATATATGCTAGGGAAGCACAGCAGAGGTACGTTATATCTCAGCAGAATACTCGAGTGTCTGCTATGAAACCTCGACAGAGGAATAACAAATTCAAGCAGAATACGAGAATATATGCTTCGCAACCAAAATCAGCAGAGTCTAGAAGGAATGCCGAGCAGTATGTATCTACTGCCAGGACAGCAAGATCTTCATTTCACACAAGCAAGCATGTTAATTACAATGCTGTAAGGCCTTCATATAATACATACACACCACATAGGCGGACCACCTATGTGAAGCCTGAGTCCAAAACAAATTCTTTCAAAAGGACAGTGAAGGCTCGACACACTACCACACCTCATCCTCAATCTAAGTATGCAAGATTTACTTATCCTAAGGTTGAGAAAGGTATAGAGAGTGATGTCAAGAAGAAAATTTTGAAGATCACTCAAATGTGGGTTCCAAAAGGAACAATGACACTTGCTAATCCTGCAGGACCCGAGACTAAGCGGGTACCTAAATCATTCTCTTAATTGTCTTGCAGAAGCAGAATCCAAGAGTGAAGGAGTCAAGATCTCCAGATGAATGGATTCTTGATAGCGGCTGCTCAGGACACATGACTGGAAGAGCAGACTTATTCTCAGATTTACAAAGTGTTTATGGTTCCTCAGTTATTTTTGGTGATAACAGCAGAGGAAGAGTCATTGGAAGAGGATGTGTAGAACAAGATGGAATCCGAATTGTTAATGCTGCTCTCGTTTCAAACCTTAAACACAACTTGATGAGCATCAGCCAGTTGTGTGAAAATGGATATAATGTTTATTTTATTGACTCTGGCTGTGATATTGTTGATAAAGTTACAGGTGAAGTGAAGCTTAGAGGCATCCGCAAGGGTGGACTATATGTAGTCGATTGGCTAAGTGGTCAACAGGACTCGTGCTTCGTAACATTTAACAAAGATGAAACCAATTGGCTGTGGCATAAAAGATTGAACCATCTTAACTTTAAAACGATCAATCATCTAGCCAAACACAAGCTGGTCGAAGGACTGCCTGCTAAAACTTTCCGAAAGGAAGGAGTGTGCAAAGCATGCCAACAAGGCAAACAAACAAAGGCGTCCTTCAAATCAAATCCAGAAAAGGATACCTCAGGGAGAATTCTCGAACTCCTACACATGGATCTGTTTGGTCCTGTCACACCACCCACAGTCAATAAGAAAATATATACACTTGTGGTTGTTGACGATTTTTCCAGGTACACGTGGGTTCAACTCCTAAAAAGCAAAGATGAAGTAAAAACACTGCTACCTGAGCTGATCCTTAAAGAGCAGAACAACAAGGAAGTTACAGTTAAAAGGATTAGATCAGATAATGGAACAGAATTCTGTAATGGAATTTTGATGGACTTCTGTGCGGAAGCTGGTATTCATCATGAAAAATCCACTGCTAGAACACCACAACAGAACGGGATAGCAGAGCGAAGAAACAGAACCTTAAAGGAAGCAGCGAGGTCTATGCTTGCTGATTCAGGACTCAATGGAAAATATTGGGGAGAAGCTATCATGACTGCTAGCTACACTCAGAATAGGAGTGCGGTAAATGGCAGATTCAACAAAACTCCTTATGAAGTGTATAATGGTCGTAAGCCTTCTATTAAACACTTTCGTGCTTTCGGATCAACATGTTATATCCATAACAATGGGAAGTCTAAACTTAACACTTTTTCGCCTAAGTCTGATGAAGGTGTTTTCCTGGGATATGGACACCCATCTCACAAAGGTTATCGAGTGTTAAATATGACTACTCGACTTGTGGAAATAACATGTAATGTTATTTGTGATGAGTCTACTTTAGTGCGCAGGGCTAACAAAGAACAGAAGGATGACAACCATGAGACCAATGATATCTATGATCATTCTCTAAAAAAATCTTTTGAAAATATGAGTATTGATCCGATTAGGTCTACGACTGATGTCAATCCAGAAACTTCGCACTCAGCAGGTGACTAGACTGCTGACCAGGCCCGTGATGCTAATGATCATGCCGAGGCCCCATCTTCTATATATCTAAATGAGAATTTAGATGTTACTCGAATTCTTGATGATCAAGGTGATGAAGGATCTACTGAAGATCTTAGCAAAGGAGTTGCTGAGAATCCAATCCTGGAGGAACCTGCTGCGGGAGCTCCACCTGTTGTCATACCTGCTCATGCCGATCCTGTTCATGAAAATCCAGAAGTAGATGAAGAAGGAATACCAGTTGTCCCAGTTGCTGAACCCCAGGAGAATGCAGTAGAAGCTAATCAAAATAATACTCATCAAGAAGGAGAACCAGATGCTGAAATTTCAGGACGTATCAGACCTTCATGGCTACGAGCACATCCCTTAGACAGTGTTCTTGGAAGCGTAAATGATCCTATCCTAACCAGACAAGGGAACGGCAATGCCATGTTAGCCTATTACATATCTAATGAAGAACCCAAGAAAGTAGAAGAAGCACTGCTAGACGCGGATTGGGTGAATGCCATGCAAGAGGAGCTTGCAGAGTTCACACGCAACAACGTGTGGGAACTAGTCGACAGACCAGAACATCAAAGTGTGATAGGTACTAAGTGGGTATTCAAAAACAAGAAAGATGAATCAGGTGCCGTAGTCAGGAACAAGGCACGTCTTGTGGCCAAAGGATATAGACAATGTGAAGGCATAGATTATGATGAAACATTCGCCCCAGTAGCAAGATTAGAGGCTATCCGTCTATTCTTGGCATATGCTGCGTACCACGAGTTTGATGTAATGCAGATGGACGTGAAGAGCGTCTTCCTTAATGGCGAGCTCAAGGAGGAAGTTTATGTCGAGCAACCTCTGGGATTCGAGCAGGGCAATCAAGTCTACAAGCTCAAGAAGGTACTATATGGTCTGAAGCAAGCACCACGAGCTTGGTATGGAACTTTGTCTAAGTTTCTATTGAATAAAGGATTTCAGAAAGGGAGGATAGATCAAACTCTCTTTCGCATTAAAGATGGAGACAGCATTCTGCTAGTTCAAATATATGTTGATGACATAATCTTTGGATCAAAGAATCAAGATCTATGTGATAGGTTCTCTGATCTCATGACTAGCCATTTCCAAATGAGCATGATGGGGAAGATGTCTTATTTTCTTGGACTGCAAGTTCATCAATCCAAAGAAGGAATATTCATCCATCAGAAGAAGTATGCTCGTGACTTAATCGCTAAATACTGTCCGGAGAAGACCAAGAGTTTGCGCATACCTATCAGCACAACATGCATTGCTGCTCTTGAAAAAGAAGGAGATGATGTGAATCCTACTCTTTACAGAGGGATCATAGGTTCACTACTATATCTTACCGCCAGCAGACCAGATATCTCGTATGCCGTGGGATTATGTGCTAGATATCAAGCCAAGCCTAAGAAGGTTCACCTTGACACTGCCAAGAGAATTTTTCGCTATCTGAAGTGTACAGGAGGACTAGGAATTTGGTATCCCAGAGAAGATAGTCTCGCTCTAAGTGGATATTCAGATTCTGATTTTGGAGGATGCAAGATCGACAAGAAAAGCACAAGCGGCACATGTCAATTTCTGGGACACAAGCTCATTAGCTGGTTCAGCAAAAAGCAGCACTCTGTTGCTATCTCCACCACTAAAGCAGAGTATGTAGCTGCTGCTAGCTGTTGTTCGCAAATTCTATGGATAAAGCAACAATTACAAGATTACGGGATTTCTCCTGAATGTGTACCCATCTATTGCGACAACAACAGTGCCATGTGCATCACAAAGAATCCTGTTCATCACTCTCGGACCAAGCATATCGATATCCGTCATCACTTCATACGAGATCATCAGGAGAAGAGAGATATCGATGTTCGCTACATATGCACCAAAGATCAAATAGCAGACATATTTACAAAGCCTCTTTCAGAAACCAGATTTAAAGAGTTATGCTTGAAACTGGGATTGATGGAATTAGATACAGATGTGGATGAATGAGTCCTAGCTCTCATTCTTTCAATAAGGATATTCTTGAAATTTGTTCGATAATTATTACATTCTGATTGCCATGTCTTCGACCTGTTGAAGATATCTTGACATTACTACACTACGAAATGCTGAACAATGTCATGAAAATAGTTGAAAAGGAGGAATCTAAAATTAGCATATTCATTACACAGAAAGGCTACAGACTTCGAAAGCTATCAGATACATCCAACTCTACACCATCGTGTGCTACAAATCTAACAACATTTTTGTGGACACAAAAGGAAATGAGAGCTCAGAGCATTCTTCAACCACAGTTAGGGAAGTGAGCCCTCAAAGGATATAAGTCGAATCCCATCAAAGGGATACCTTCAGAAGCAAGATGAGGGAACGTCTGCTCAAGCAACCAACTTAGCTGCATGGCAGTTGGCAGAGGAAACTGAGGAAAGAGATCGATGCATCTCTTCACTCCATCAAAGAAGAACTCCGCCCAATCAACGTCCTTCATCTCCGCATCAATGGCCATCATGGCTCTCCAAATCCTTGGGTTGAACACATAGTTGTCAGTAGGGACGCCAAAAGTGACACTGCTAACAATGTCAAAAATGACTCTATACTCCTCTTTCAACTCCAAACATGATGGAGTTGGTGAAAAGTCATAGTTGCCGGACTGCCTCCACTTATTCCAGTAGCCGAACTCTGGAGCAGTCAAATGGCGGTAGACATCCATCACGCGAGTAGGACCCCGAGGAAGGCCAAACTTTTGAGATAAAAAGGCCGGAGTCCAACACACCACTTGATTGTCAAAGCAACTCCAAATGGCGTCATCATCGGTTTTACACCTGAAGATAAAGCTCTGAAGAGCTCGTTTCTGATAACATGTTGGCATAGTAGTCAGAAATTGAGTTAGGCAACTCTCATGAAGAGCTCCCATAACAAAGTTTGCAACTCGACAGTTGTTACCATACTCAAAATACAACCCTGATTCATGAAGAATCTGGTTGCGAGTGACAGATAAATCACTTGGAGCAATGGTAATATGATGCATTTTGAAACTAGTAAAGAAGAAATTGCTATGCTAAATGGAGTGGAAAGGATGCAGTTCAAGAACGCAAGTAAGATGTTATTTATAGCAAGATCTTGACTCTATCCATAATGGGAACACTCTCCCAAAAGTGTCCTGTCAAATGAATTCAAAACTCAGAAGAGCAGAAGTCGAGGAGTCTCGACAAAGGGGGAAACGACATGTGTCTTAATAAGGTTACTTATGGCAAGTCGACCTACCTGAGTATTACGGTGTTCTTATCAACGAATGCTTAAAGAAGACATCAAAGGATATCCCAAATTCCTTGATTAAGACAGAAATCTGCCGTCTTAAATGATAGCACTTGATGACCTTGTGTGGAAAATAGGAGCTCACATCAGACACAAGAAGGTTGCTACAGACACTCAACACATTCAAAAGACAGTTTGCTGAAACTATGATGCAAGCATATCATAAACAGAGTATCAGAAGAGATGTTATTTTTATCCTTATTTCTTGGATTTCTTGAAGACATCATTACGTATTCTGAAAGTTGATTACATCTGCTGAGGACTATTCATCATAGCTCTCTGCTAACATTGAAAATGCCGAGCAGAAATTGGTTGAAAATTCTGTTAACAAATGACAGACAACAAAACATAGTTGTACAGTTTTCATATATCTTTTCATTCATCGACAAGATGTCATTACAAAAGAAAAGATGAGAATTGAAAACAACAACAGGATCGATATTCAAAAGGGAAGAAGTCCTAAACGGGAAGAAGTCCGTATTTACAAGATTCGTTGGTCCTTCTGCTATCTGAGGAAAACTCTGCTCCAACAGCCAACTAAATTGCATTCCATTCAGCAGAGGCACTGCAGGATAATACTGGACACAGTCTCGAACGCTATTGTAGACATATTTCGCCCAGTCTACCTCGGCTCCATCGTCAATGGACATCATGATCTGCCACGTTTCTTTTGAGAAGAAAGTGTCATCACAGTCCTCTCCCATCAACATATTATTAGCAATACGGAAGAGCACCCAATAAGGAGTGCGCAGATCGTATGCTGAAACAGAAAGGGAAAATTCAGACGAAGGAGTTCGTCTCCATTTCTGCCACGCGGACCATTCAGGAGCAATGTCCGTCACACGGTGGTCGAAGACAGACCCAAGACCTCTGGGAAGGCCGAATCGGCGAGAAAAGACGTCCGGTGACCAATAGATGAGCTTGCCGCGGAAGTAACCATAAATGCCATCTCCCTCCACAGAACAGTCATCGATGAATTCTCGAAGAACATCGCCTTGGAAACGTCTTGGAGTAGCAGTAACGAATTGGGTCAATCCACTGTGATTCAACTTCGACATGACGATCTCTGCCACTCTTGGATTATTATCGTACAGAGAGTTCAAACCAGCCTCATGAAGGATCTGGTTTCGGCGCAATTCCAAGGATTGACCTGGAGAATCCATTTTCTTGAAGATCTTCTGAAAGAGACAAAAGAAGAATATTCAGAAAAAGAGCTCTTGTGATGGTAAAGATACACACAAGAAGGGCATTTATAAGGGAAGAATCATAACTCTGTTCGTAAAAATCGATTCGATTCAGAGTTAATGATCATCTGATACACAACGAATAGACAGACGCCACGTCAGTTTGGTCAAAGTTTTTCTTGAAAAAGTAATCGACGCTTGGAGAGAAGCTTACACTAAAGATCGTCGTTCCATCTGCTAAGAGATGAGATCTCTGCTAGAGTTCATATCTCTGCTAGAGTTGAAGTCTCTGCTAGAGATAAGGCCTCTGCTAACGAGTGAGATCTCTGCTAGAGTTTATGTCTCTGCTAGAGATAAGGCCTCTGCTAACGAGTGAGATCTCTGCTAGAGTTTATATCTCTGCTAGAAATGAAGTCTCTGCTAGAGATAAGGCCTTTGCTAACGAGTAAGATCTCTGCTGATGAATAAGGTCTATGCTAGAAGATGGATGTTCTGCTAGATTTGATATCTCTGCTAGATGATGGACACTCTGCTAAAAATGATATTTCTGCTAAAAGACGAGGGCGTATATCTGCTAGAGGATGGACACTCTGCTAACTATTTTCTAAAGCAGTATCTGCAAAATTTTTCAGCAGAACATATATCCTTGCTACCAATCATATATCTGCTACGATCTTAGCAGAAGCATACACAGCAGAATTACTGCATAATTGATTATCAAGGATATTATCAAGCAGATGTTTGATATTGAGCATATATATATATGGGTTTGTCTAAATTAAAACATAGACATCTTCTTATATATAGATCATCAAAAATAATTACATATGCAGAGGATTCAATCAACTCAGAAAGGCGACAAAGGTACAAAAGGATAAAAATCTATTCCTCGAAGATTTGAGGGACCTAGGGTAAGCTCGGGGAATCTATGTTCTAGCAGCCAACTTAACGGCATCCCATAGGGAAGGTGAAGTTGAGGGAACTGCTGAACACTCTGTCGCACCCTTTGAAAGATGAAAGCCGCCCAGTCAACCTCTGCTCGATCATCAATCGCCATCATAACCTTCCAGACTTCACGAGAGAAGATCATATCATCCGGATTCACTCCCACCACCATTCCACAGATTATCTCGAAGAGAACCTGATAGCGAGCCTGCAGTCCGTATGCTGATGGGGTAGGCGAGAATTCAAGCTCAGCAGAACGCCTCTATTTCATCCATGAAGACCACTCTGGAGTGATTTCATTGTTGCGATACTCCATCACAGAAATTGGACCCCTCGGTAAGCCGAACTCCGACGCAAAAGTGTCTACGGTCCACCTCACCAACTGATTCCTGAAGACACCAACAATGGAGTCTCCAATAGCTTCACTTTTTCGAACGAAGTTCTGAAGATGTTCCATGTGGAACGAATACGGCGTCAGAGAAATAAACTTGGCCACTCCACTGGCATGAAGACTGGACATAATCCACTCTGCTACATGATAATCTGTTTCGTACTCTTCATACAAACCAGAATCACAGAGGATTCTGTGACGAGGAACGAAGAGAGTTTGAATTGGCTCCATATTTCAGTATTAGTGAATTTTGTGAGAAGAAGAACAAGAGTCGCAAGAGAAGCTGTATCAAATGCATCGCCTACTTATGCTATTTATAGAGAAGCCTATGGTGTCTGCTTATCTCTGAAGTTGAAGGGTCGCTGTGTAGAGTGAAGAATTTCATTAATGAAAAGGTCAAATCGGCAGTGATTATGATCTTGCATGAAAAGCAATGCCGGAGGTTAATATGATGATACCATGAAATACGTGGTAGCATCTGCTTGACTTTATTAATCTTGGCTGCTGAAAATTTCAAATCTGACGTGGGACGTTTGCTTTTCAATACAGAGAAACATTTAATGCATCCAGACGACGGCGACAAATTGGATTGTGCCATGTCATCCACACTCAAGCTCTGAAGGACGTGGATATACCCACGATCTAACTCTCAACCCCAACCGTTGATTGAATTTAAAGTGCTTTCAATCCTCGTCGTCAATTTCTCCTCGTACTCCGATATCTCCTACACCATAATTAGATTGCAAATCCCTACCAATCTTCAGAAACCCTTCACCTCCATCTCTGTAAAACCATCTCAAAATTCTCAGAAAAACTACCCAACCATGACTTCAAATCCAAATTCTACAACCTCCTCACATCAATCTCTAAATCTCGAATCTTCATCTTCAGAAAACCTAGACACAACTCAATTTCAACAGCCCACATTCATCTATCCAGCCACCACTTGCTCGCCCCTGCATGTTCGACATGCACCCGAGTTCACTGGTATTGAGAAGAAAGAGGACATTGATGAGTCCATTCCTTACGGCACATTGGTAACCATGGCCAGACAGAAGAAGCTGTCCACTCATTCGACAGAACGAAGATGAGTGGCCCAGATCATGAAAGACAGGGTTCTGTACATGCCACTCGCCAACAAACACTTCCCCAAATGGATTTTAAATCTCCTTGATTCAGAACTGCTAGTAAGGTATCTCACTGCTGAACCTGATCAATTTCATCCACACATGGTTGCTGAATTTTATGCTAGAGCTGTTATGAGTGATGATCAGAAGTCATTCAAGACATGTGTATATGGGAATATCGTAGAAGTTAATGCTGAGTTGCTATCTCGTACTTTTGGACTTCGAAACTTTGGAACCAAAATCTCTCAGTATAAGGTGAATGATATAGCCGAAATGGAAAGAAGGTGGAACCTTTGGAAGAAGTCAGGAGAAAAAGGGCAACCAAGTACATTTAAAGTTAACACCTCGATCAACACCTTGACAGAGGAATACAAACTACTTGCAGAGATTGTGATAAAGATGCTCCAGTGCGATGCTGGTTCATACTCGGAGCTCTCTGCTAAGAAGTATGCTGTGATGATAGCATTAAACGATAATGTTAAAGGGAATTGGGCTGAGTTCATATTTGAACGATGGGCAGAGCATGCCAAGAAGAATGCTCACATGGAAATCGATGGAACATTCTCCTCGAATGTAAACTTTGGGCTGAAGATTAGTAAATTCTTGGAGATTCTGTTTACCAACACAGGCGTGGATCGTGGAGTTGCACTCCTTTCCACAGACTACATTCCTGTCACAAGACACAAGCCTAAGCTGGTCAATATCAGGAATCCTCGAAGGTTAAAAGGGAAATCCAATGTGGACAAGGCTAAACCAACATCCCCAGAAGAACCAGATGAAGCAAGTTTAGCAGAGCCCACACTCCAACACTCCATTCCCATAACAGAAGCTGAATTAGCATTGTTGAAGAGGAATGCAGAAACAGATCAGTGTTTCAAAAATCTTGAGGAAATTGAGAAATTAGGAAACCTACCAGTTGATCAGATCAACGATATCATGACTTTGAAGGAAGCAGAACAACTTACAATCACTCTTGGGGCACGGGCATTACCTATTCAACCCAACAAGAGAACCGCAACAACTCCTCCTGTGACTAAGGCAAAGAAGAAGACCAGGAGAAAGTTGGAACTACTTACTGATAAGGAAGCATTAGAGAAAGCAGAAGCAGATAGCAAGACTGCTAAAGCTGCTGAAGGAACTGATACAGCAGAAAAGAACTCTACAGAGAATGTTACTGAGGACACCACTGATCCAGATTACATCCCTAAGTCTCTCAGAATTATTGAAGAGCACAGTCCAGAAACAAGGAAAGCAAAGAGAAAGCGAATAGCTACTCTAAAAGAACTCGAGAAAAGAGACTACCAAAAATTCATCAGTAACCTGACATTTGAAAGCAGAGAAAGAAACTTTGAACGAGTCAAAACTGCTGCTGAAGAATTTATGGCCCAGAAGCACGCTGCTAAGCAGATCCAATTGGAAGCACAGCCTATCGAACAAAAGGAAAGCACCATAGGAGATGCAGTACACGAAGAACAAACACCAGCAGTGGCGAATGTTGCTGAAGGAATTCCAACTCCAGCAGAGGACGAGGAAACAACAGACATTCCAGCAGACATCACCATGATGGATGATGATGAAGCTTCTACTGATGAACTGCAACACCTAGCAGACGAGGCCAAAAAAATGAAGAAAAGGGAAAGCTACTTCAGAAGAGGAAGTAATTCTCAATACCTCCTCTGAATCACAGATAAACCGAGCAGAAGAAGGACTATCAGATAAAGTACTCTCACAATTACTACAGTCTGGAGCCTTCACTGATGCAGAATCGAGTAAGGGGAGAGATGCTGAAGAACAGGTCGATTCACTTCTTCATGATTTACATTCGCCTGTAGAAGAGAATGATTCTCTGCTCACTGACGTTGAATCTTGCATTTCTGACTCTGATGGAGAATCTGAGGAGATCTTTAATGCCAAATACCTGAGGAAAGTACCATCTGGATCGGACACTCCTCTCCGAGTACCTCTCAATGGGCTACCTGGACCACGTTATCATCTACGAAGAATCGGTCAATGGTGTGCATCGGTCTACCCTGAAGAAAGGTCCAACTCAGATCTCACTCCAATGGCTGAAGAGATCGAATTGTTCGTGCAATCCGAAACAGAGAGAGCCATTGCTGATTTATTCCATACAGAATTGGATCAATCAACACCGGAAGGATGTTTGTTAGCAGAAGAATTTCGACGATGGAAGAAGTGTGACTATATTATGCATCAACTCTGTTTTGAAGAGAAAGCTCTGGTTTTTGCTGCTAAGGGTTTAAACTTCTGGAGACGTGAGGAACGATGGTGTTTTCATTGGATTGATCAAGTTCCGGGGATGAAACAATTCTCAGATAAACAAGTGATGTGCAGACTTAAAGCCATCCGCGAACACCGATTTCTCTCAAAGACTGCGGGGCTACCTAAATCCACCTTCGTACCCGACGGATACTCTGATGCCAGAGTTGAACTGTCTAAACGTCAAGCAAGAGCTGCTGTCGATTACAGGAAACGACAGATGGAGTTTAAAATTCAACAAGCAGAGAAACTCAAAGCTAGAATAGCAGCACAGGCCACTGAACGAGCTGCTCTGGAATTTGATTACCGAGATATGCAGTTGGCTAAGTTCCTGAACATTGATATTCAGGACATAGTGAAGGCAGCTCAGGAAGCTGAAGCTCATATTGTCCAGGAGACCGCACAAATTCTAGATGCTGCTAATCGGATAATGCATGAGGAATTATGCTATCAGGAGTATGTTGCTGCGAGTACCAGTCGCACACAGCAACCGTCTATTCCAACGAGTCAAGAACTCGTTACGACTACCTCCTTCAATGCCACTCTCATAACCTCACTGCAGATACCCTTTCCATTGACTGCGGATATAGCTGAAGCCTTCAACTCTTATTTGCAAACAGCCATTGATGGAAGAGTAGAAGCAGCTACCACTCATCTGAGAAGAGAAGTTGATGAGATACGGGGAGATGTATCTCATGTACAATCAGAGATCGCTGAACACAGGTTGGCTATTTCTGAGAATAGGACAAGTCTTGAGGTCGTTCAAAAGGATTTAGCAGACACCAGGACTCACCTAGAAGACACGGTTGTGGCCTATGGTACAAACTTTTTGGCTGCAATCAAAGAGGGGGAAGAAAGAAGAAAGGCTGACCAGAAAAGAAGAAAGAAAAATGATGAGGAGTTAGCCGCAAGGCAAGAAGAAATAAGGAGAAAAGAAGAAGAGGCGAAGGAGGAGTCAAGACGAAAAGAACTTGAAGCTAAATTAGAATTGCAAAGGAAGGAACATGAACTTCAACTACAGAAGATTGCTATGGAGCAGGAGAAGCTGGCCAAAGAACTGGAGCGTGAGGCTGCGAAAAGAGAATCAGGAGCAGCTCTTCTCGAGAACTTCATGAAATTTACCATGGAAAAGTTTGCTGATATTCAGAAGAACAGTTCAGCGGACAATGAAAAGGACAAACCAGCACCCGGCTCATGAACGACAAGGTCAATTTTAATTTTTTTTTTGCTTTCTGAATCCAATTTGTACTTAAACTTGCAATATCATATATAAAATTGGATCAGACTTAGACAAAATCTCTTTGTCCACTTCTGAATTTTACTAGTGTGCTCTAGTTGACCTACACTTCTGGTGTACTCAACAAATTTGCATGTGGACATGAAAATTATATTTTGATTGATGAATGCTTGCTGATTTGATGAGTGCTAGAATTTCTAGAATACTGCTTTGTTGCAAACATTTACTTATACATAATCGAGAAATATTCCCCAGCACCTGTTGAGGGGGAATTTGATTTCAATCATTCCTGTTGCTTGAACCTAGTTGGAAAAACTCTGTGTCAGATTGTTAGAATAGCATAAACTTGTAAAACACAGACATTCTTCCACTTATGGTCAGCAAATGATAATAAGCTTTGATCGCACCAAAAAGGGGGAAATTGTTGGGAATTATCCCTAAAATCTCCCTTAGGACTTGTTTGTAAAAGGTTTTGTTGGATCAAACCTTATTTAGTTGGTCGATCATTTGCCGAAATCTAGAGAGTCTAGCACACTTTGTAATGTCCTGTATAGGTGGTACATTGAGTTGTAATAGACTAGTGTGCTGAGAAGTATCCCTAGCAGACACAAAGCAAATGATATCAGCATTCGACTTACAAACTGCTACGGAACAAAGGATCACTAGCAATTAGCTGAACGTTCTCTAGACAGAATGCTAAGGAATTAGCATTCGGACTCTTCAGCAATGGATAAAGAATCGCAAACAACGGAAGTCAAAGGATCTCAAGGAATATACCATTAGCAGTCTCTAGCTTAGCAAAGCAAAAGAATCAAATTTGAAGCTGGACTGCGACTATGACAAAAAGCTCACACAAAGGACGAAAACTTCCCAAAGTAGTTAAGGAAGCACAAGTCAAAGACAAAAGCGACTGTCATAAAATAAACACTCTCGGATCAGGGAGCCGTTGAGTCTAACGGATATGGAGATTCAAAGTTTGAATCTCCATCTATAAAAGACAGTTCTGAAAGC
>JAPKLW010000858.1:235076-262501 GCA_026898455.1 Plectranthus barbatus
CATATATATATATATATATATATATATATAAATATATATAGAGTTGTGATCATATGAGAATAGTTTTTAGTATGAGAAATGAGAATAAATCTCAGCCTTTGATTTTGTGATTTCAACGCTCATGATCTATTTCACTCCGTGTGCAGTTTTCCTCGATTATCCTGCAGTTTTGCAAAATTAAGGTTATTTTTTTAACTTTAACTTTTTTTTTAAAATCTGAAATCATATCTCATTAGATTTTTTATTCATTTCTTCGCGCGATTTGATTTATTCTTCCCTCTTCGTTCGATGATTTATATTTCTTCTGTCGATCATATTTTTTTCTTTGTTTCTGGATTTCGCATGCGTGTTCAATCTCGACTTTGTTTATTTTGCATGAATATTGTTTAAAAAAAATTGTTTTATACGTTCATTTTTACTATTATATTGTGCATCTTTAGTGTTAACTTTGTGCATTTTTGTATCTTACAGGTTCATTTATTCCAAAGTGTGTATTCAAATCGACGTTCATTTTTACTATTATATTGTGCATCTTTAGTGTTAACTTTGGGCATTTTTGTATCTTACAGGTTCATTTATTCCAAAGTGTGTTGATGAGATGAAGCATTTTAAGGGCAGAGTTTTTAGAACTGTTGATGTTGGTATTGAGTTTTATAGAGACTACGCTCGTGTTGCTGTTTTGAAGAAGAAGATGTTTAATTTTTTAATTCGTATTTATGTAAAAACGAAGTAAAACGAGCTAAAAATGAAGTAAATTAGGCTAAAAATGAAGTAAATCGAGCTTAAAATGCAAGTTGCTGTTTGTGTTTGAGTTTTTTACAGTTTTAGCCTTTAAAGGTTAAAACTGCAGGATATTGGGGCAAAAATGCCGCGTTTTTCAATTTGCTGAGAATGAACCCTGTTCGTCGATTTGATGAGATGGACGCGCGAGATCTATTCTTATTTCTCATAGTAACTCCTATTCTCACCTGATCACTACCCTATATATATATATATATATATATATATATATAGGGAGCGGATCCAGTGAGAAAACTCTTAACGTGAGAAAGTGAGAAAGATGTTTGATTGCATTCACGGCATTGCTTGATTGTATTCAGGTCGTTGCTTGATTGCAATGTTGCTTGATTGTGCTTTAGTTGTTGCTTGATTATTTTGTTGCTTGATTGCATTTTAATTGTTGCTTGATTCAATATCAACCATTGATTTTTTTAGATCTGATGGACATGATTCATTCTAACCTGATTCAATATCAGGTTAGAATGAGTCTAAACGTGAGAAAAGAGAATAAATTGTGATTGATTTAACACAATCAATTATCCAAATTAACTAAAAAAAATGTTGTATTTTATCTTAATTTTTATGCATTATGGACAAATTGGTAATTTTGTTGTTATTGTATTCACGTAACATGTATTTTATCTTAATTATTATGCATTTTATCTCGATTGTTATGCATTATAGAATAATTTTGATATTATTGCATTTACAATATTTTATCTTAAAAATATGCATTATATCTTAACAAACATGCATTAATAGTACATTATGAAAAAAATGCATAATATCTCTACTAAAGAAAGATTTTGAGTGCCAAAATCTGGATATGCATAAATGATAAATATTGTTACAAATATAGTAAATTGCCTCATTTTTAAAATTAAAATATATCCTCAATTTACTAGAATATTTTTTACAATATTTATTAAAAAGAATTATCATCATATTGAAGGCTTAAAATATTCCAAATTCTTTACAAAAATAACTTTAAAGGCTAAACGTGCGAATTTTGATGAATCATATATATCATTAATGTACATAAAAAAAACTGAAATAATTATAATCTCAGTAGCATTTAACAAAATATTATGTATTCATGATTCATATAATAAATGCTTTATAATCTCATTGTATTACATAAAATAAAATATTACATGTTCACGTCATTTTATCATAAAATTTCTTCATTCTATCTTAAATTGTATTGATTATATCTGTTATGAAGTATTCCTATCTATTTTTTGTTTTGATGTGCCAAAAGAATATATAGAAACCACCAAGTAGAAGTGTCTGTAGTTAGGTTAGTTAGCATAAAAAATGTAAAGTCCTGTTAGAATTTGCATCGAGTTGTAATAGAGCTGACAAAGTTGATCAAGACAAAATGAGTGGAAATCCAAAAGCCCAGTTTGGATCGTGTGGAGTAAGGAGAGACCAACTTCCAGTTTGGAGCTGATGAATCACAGAAACTGACTGAAGACACCAGTCTGAATCATCTCCAATTTACATAATCAGTTTCTTCTCGCACGAAGAGACAAAGAGAACAAGTTAGATGAATCGCAGAAGACTTGTCTTTATGAATAGAGATGTATTAAAAATCGATGAAGCAACAACTAGTTTTGATTCCTCGGACTAGAAGAGTCGTTCTGACACAAAAGTAGAATGTCGACATCTTGTGTCAGAAAAGGACGTAGCAGGTGTAGAACTTTTTGAAAAAGCAACCTGCTCCTATCATAAAAGAGACGCGTCAGATTGAACGATGTTCAAATGTCTCTAAATGGCTACAATTTCAAAACCTCTCGTGCTTCGTCTATAAATAGACGAAGTACTTCCATAAGAGAAGTTCCGAACTTAAACGACCAAAAAACAACTTGGACGATATTCGAAGAACTCTTACAAGGAGTGTCAATCTCTTTCAATTTCTAACAAGTTCGCACAGAGTCAACCGTGTATCATTTCTTGAACACGAGACTCGTAGCTTTTAAGCTCGAGTTACTTTGTTAGTGTTCTTTCTATCCTAGAAAGAATGCAACAGTCACAACAGATCTCTAACACTAATTCTTACGGGCGTTTGGCCAGTCAATGGCATCTACCAACTAGCGATACATCGTGAGACCCATCTGTAATGGAGGCTTAGTGAATTTCCAGACCACAGTCTGAAGAGAGGACGTAGAACTTTAGGCTCCGAACTAAGTGCAGGCTTCTAAACTGACAGACCAGCCAGTCAATCAAACCTGGTGAAAGAGACACCCTCCACTTCCACCTCCTACCAGATGGAAGGGGATAGCTCTATGGAAGAGCTTGAAGAGCAGATGAAGAACCTGACCAAGCTTCTGGAGAAAGCAAATGCCAAGATGAATGCTCCTGAAACAGGGGACAAGAGGTTCGTGAAGAGATTACCTCGATCTTGCTTCATATGCATTTCTCCATATCTACTAAAATCCAAATGTCCACGTGTGGACAAAGAGGAGAGAGAAAGGCTGAAAAGATATTTGAGCAAAGAGCTTCAAGGGTTGTAGCCAAGGCGATGTAGTCAAGAACAGAGGTGTCCGACATTCCCGACAATGATGATGGATACATCTCTTCAGATGAAAAGTCAAATGTAGAAGCTCTGCTATTATTTCTAGCCACTATCGAGGAAGTAAATGACAATGATGTAGAAGCAGAGATGGCCTTAACTGCAACTGGTGATGAGGTAACCAATTCTCTATCAGTTTCAATGTTTTCTGCATGCATAATAAAGGACTCTGAATCGTATTGCTATGATTTAGAAGACGTTTCCCTCGATCGTTTGTCAAAACAATTTTCACAATTTTATGAACTTAAAAATGATTTTGTCAGAGAAAACTCCTCGCTGAAAGTGCGAATTTTAGTTTTGACCAATGAGATTGAAAAGTTTCGGCCTACCAACGAGGAACTGACCAAACTTAGGGAAGAACACTCCAATCTTACGATTTTAAACATCTTAAAAAAGAGTGTGATTCCTTGAAAAAAAAACCTTGAGCAGGAACCTTGTAAATGTTCCTTTGTGAAAAGCTCAAGAGAACATGAAGAATTTCTTTTTATACAAAAAGATCCCAAGGATAAAACGGGTCTAGGTTTTAAAGAAAATGATTTGAGCAATTTTGCATCTTCTTCAAATACTGACACAGGCAAAAAAAGAAAATTAGATTTATAAAGAAAAATACATGTGATCAGTCAAGATTGAAGGGCAAAGGGGTAGCCAAAAATTTCACAGCTTTCATTGGAAAGGCTAAATGTTAGACTGCTTATAACCCCTAACTAGTTGATTGGGAAGTGATCAAGAGGCCGGTTTTTTGAGAAAAACTAGTAAAACAGAATATTCCTAAACTGGCTCAATCACAAACTGAGAGAATTCTAGTTCAGCCCAAGAAACTGGCTAAGCAGCATGTTCCTACTATAATGAAGTCAGTTTCAACAATCAGTTTTACTAAACAACCAACTTCATTTTGGTGAAAGTCAAACAACCAACCTGGTTACTCCCATAATCAGAGTCACAAATCTCATTCAAGATAGTGGTTGCTCTGCGCACATGATCAGAGAAAGAAATCTTCTTAAAGATCTTATGATGGCCAAAGGACCAACGATCATGTTTGGTGACAACTCTAAAGGTAGAGTGATTGGGAAGGGATGCGTTGAACAAAATGGAATCATCATAAAAAAATGTATCTCTTGCCACCAACCTAAAGCATAACCTCCTAAGCATTAGTTAGTTTAGCGAAAATGTTTATGTTATTTCCTTTGTCGAGTTTGAATGTCGAATTCGAGATCTGACTTAAGGAAAAGTCAAGATCAGAGGCATAAGGAATGGATGACTATACATGGTAGACTAGCAGAGTGGACAGACAAGCTCATGCTTTGTGGCAACCAGCTAAAATGAAACAAACTGGTCTAGGCACAAAAGGCTGAACCATCTGAATTTCAAGACTTTCAATCATTTGGTTAAACATAGGCTAGTAATGGCTCTGCCAAAGGGAATTTTCAATAATAAAAAAAGAATCTACAGAGCATGCCAAATAAGAAAGCAGACCAAGGCCTTGTTCAAGAACAAGCCAGTCAGTGTAAGCACATAACAAATACTAGAGTTGTTGCACATGGACATCTCCGGACCAGTGACTCCACCCACCGTTGGAGGCAAAAGATACTCTCTGGTAGTCATTGATGACTACTCAAGATACATGTGGGTGAAGCTTCTCAAGACTAAGGACGAAGTAAAGCTCAGACATCCTGAGCTGTTGATGTTTGTCCATAATGACAGAAGAGTCACAGTGAAGAGGATCAGATCAGACAACAGAACTAATTCTGCAATAGACCTCTGATGGGTTTCTGTGCTGAAGTCAGGAAAGGACACGAGAGGTCATTGCCAAGTAATCCACAATGAAATGGGCTTGCGGAAACAAGTAATCGAACTCTCAAGGAGGCCGCGAGAACAGTGCTGACAGAAACCAATTTGGGTGAGCGCTATTGGGGAGAAACTTTGATCATAGTCTGCTATACACATAATAAAAGTGGACTCAACAGTCGTTTACAAAAAACTCCCTACAAAGCATATCATGGCCGTAAGTCTTCTTTAACTCATTTTTTTGCTTTTGGTTCACCGTGTTAAATTCACAATAATGGGAAGTCCAAGTGGAATACTTTTTCTCCCAAAACTGATGAGGGTGTTTTCCTTGGATATGGACACCCCTCTCACAAGGGATACATAGTACTCAACAAGACCATCGGGCTTGTGGAAATAACTGGCTGAAGAGTTTCATGAGATCGATAATGTTGATGAATAATTAGGCATAGAAAATTATGGTCTTGAACCAGTTGCTCCAACTAGATCTCTAGATGAAACTTCTTCATGACCAATTTCCTCAGCTGGTGTTGACACCGCAGAGAAGGCGGGTGATGCTATTGAACTACTGAGGCCTTGGACTCCATTTCCTTAAATAACGGCATAAGTCAAGGGGGAATCCAGCCTAGAGATTTCAAGCTTGACGAGGAAGAACCTTCAAAAAGTGCTCCAGAGACAGAGAAAGTTGTAGATTATGAAGACCTAACTAGCGAGTTGGGAACTTATGGTGCTAGAACTGAAGATCAGTGAACTAATGGCATCATCACACCAGTTCTTGAAGAGTTAGAAGCTGGGGATGCGCAATCCACAGGAGGACCAGTTCCAGATCAAGAATTAGTTTCATAAAGACAGATTGTGCCCGAAGACTTCAATCTCACTAACATGCTCATCGCTGCAACATCTTGCCATGAGTCGTTCGTCCAACCAATCAAAGTTAGTGAACTTCGTAGGCCTAAATGGTTGACACATTATCAAAAAGATGTCATGCTAGATAATGTTACAGATCTAGTTCGAAAAAGGCAAGGCAGTGCTCTACTCACTTGCTATATTTCCCAATTGGAGTCGAAGAAGATTGGAGAAACGCTGCAATCATCAGACTGGGTAAATGCAAAGCAAGAAGAGCTATATTCCAGTGATAGGCCTACTCATCATCCAGTGATAGGTACCAAGTGGGTCTACAAGAACAAGCGGGGTGAGGCTTGCAACATAGTCAAAAACAAGGTGAGACTTGTTGCTAAGGGATATGTGCAATGCGAAGGCATTGATTACAATGAGACCTTCACACCAGTAGGCAGAATGGAAGTAATTAGACTCTTCTTAGCCCTTGCAGCATATCACAACTTCACAGTCTTTCAAATGGGCGTGAAGAGAGCCTTTCTCAATGGAGAACTTATGGAGGACGAGCTTCGAACAAGGTACTAAGGTCTACAAACTGAGGAAATCCCTTTATGGGTTAAAGCAAGCCCCACGAGCATTGTATGAGACCTTGTTTCAATTCTTGCTGAAGAATGACTATAGTAAAGGGAAGATCGACAGGACTCTCTTCCTTATCAAAGATGTTGAAGATATACTCCTTGTTCAGATCTATGTTGATGACATCATCTTCGGATCCAGGAATTTATATATTTGCGAGAAGATCGCCCAGCGCATGAAAAACAAATTTCAAGCATGATGGGAAAGATGACATACTTCCTAGGGCTTCTAGTTCATCAGTCCTCATAAGGGATCTTCATACATCAAAGGAAGTATAAAAAAAATCTCATCAACAAGTTTCGTCCAGATAAAACAAAGACGCTCAGAATTCTGATGAGCACAAGTGTGTAGGTCACTCCATATGAAGAAGGAAAACCTGTTGATCCTACTAGGTTTAGAGGCATCATAGGATCTTTACTCTATTTGAGAGCCAGCAGGCCATATATCTCCTATGCCATTGGAGTATGCACAAGGTTTCAAGCGAATCTGAAGAAATCGCACATGGAGGCTGCCAAAAGGATTGTTAGATACTTGAAGTGCACTGAGTCACTAGAAATCTGGTATCCCAGATGTGACGAGCTCAACCTTATTGGATATTTAGACTCATGCTTTGGAGGATGCCGAATTGATAGAAAAAGCACTAGTGGTACTTTTCAGCTTTTAGGACAAAAAGTGATTAGTTGGTTCATCGAAAAGCAACTCTCAGTTGCAACTTCAACCACCGAAGCTGAATATGTAGTTGTCGCCAGCTGGTGTGCTCAAATCTTTTAGATCAAGCAGCAACTAAAAGATATTCATATGAAGATGCATATGAAGTTTATGGTTCACCAAAAAATATGCATATGAAGATGCATATTAAGTTTATGGTTCACCAGGGCTTTGTTTGATGCAAACACGATCCATGTGTTTATTTTCGAGGTAAAGATATGAAGACTCGAATTTATCTACTGTTGTATGTAGATGAAATGTTGATAGTGAGTCGAGATAACAAAAAGATAGCCGAACTAAAGGAAGCTCTGAGTCAGGAGTTCAAGATAAAGGATCTCGGTTGTGCTCAAAGGATTCTAAGGATGGAGATAGTTCGAGATAGAGCTCGAAGAAGACTCACATTATCTCAAGAGGGATACTTCATGAAGTTCTTGAGAAGCATGGAATGAAGGATGTAAAGCATGTGCTCACTTCTTTAGCAGCTCATTTCAAGTTGAGTGCTGCTGGGAAACTCGACGAGGAGGAATGGGAGCTTATGAGAGGTGTTCCTTATGTGAGAATTTTTTGGTTCGTTGATGTATGCTATTGTCTGTACGAGACTGGATCTTACTTATGCTCTCAGCATGGTTAGTAGGTTCATGGTCGAACCTAGGAAAGAGCACTAGGTAGCTCTGAAATAGGTCCTCAGGTATGTTTGAGGAACAGTTGAAAAGGGTCTAGCCTTCGGATGATGGTTTGGGCTTGAGGCTCCTAAACGAAGGGTTTGTAGAATTAGATTACACAGCATGTATAGATACGAGAAATTTGTTGGCGGATTTTGTGTTCATATCGTATGGGACTGCGATTAGTTGGAGAGCAAATTTACATAGGGTAGTTGTCTTATCTTCAACGGAGGCGGAGTACATTGCCTTGACCGAAGCAATTAAAGAAGGTCTGTGGTTGCTCGGGTTTATGAATAAATTGGGGATTGATCAAGGAATGGTGAAGGTTTCTTGTGATAATTAAGTTGCTTTGCAGCTGGCAAAGAATGATGTTCATCATGAGAGAACTAAGCACACTGATGTGAAGTTCCATTTCATTAGAGATGTGGTGGCAGCCAAAGAGGTCGAGCTGCATAAGGAGAATCCTCGAGAACTGACTACATGCACGCCCTAAAACTTGGTTTTCACCAAGTACAGCCTTAACCGGAACTGAGTTGGAGCACTCAGTATAAGGTCTACCATACTCAACAGGAGAAGTCAGTATGAGGGCTTCACCGTACTGACTAGGAGAAGTCAGTATTAGGGTTTTCCAGACTAATCCGGAGAAATCAGTATGAGGGCGTTTTCCATACTAACTGTGAACAGTCAGTATCAGGGTCTACCATACTGACCTTGGGAATTCAGTATGAGGGCTAAGTTGTACTGACCTTGGAAAGTCAGTATAAGAGTCTCTATCTTTAAAGCTCGAGCTATTCGAAAGATATCGAAGCTCAGTCAAACTTAGGCATTTATATATGCCCAAGTGTAAGTCAGTACGAGGTTATCCAAACCTGAACTCCTCAAACTGAGAACATAGTCTGACATAAAGTTAGTGTATAGTAACACTGACGCAGCAGAGCAAAGCAGAAAGCAGACCTAAAGCACGGGCTACGATTGGACAATATCTTTCATGAGTCTAACATCTAGATTTATGTGTCTAACGGGCAAAAATTCAAACTGTCGAGAGGAAATCCTCTATAAAAAGGTCTGCCCTTCAACCTTTAATGGTTAATGAACATATACGAAATCTGAAGCCAAAATCCTAAAGTCTTCACACGACAAAGGGCATCTCCCTGCTAAATGCTCTGAGTTTCCATGTTTTCTTACACGAGACTTAAGTCTTCCACTCATTTTATACATCGTGCTATCTTCTCCTAACACGAGGGTGAAGCTGTAAAGCCGAAGCTCTTGTTTGGTGCATATATCTTTATGAGATATATTCATAGCAGTCAGTTTCCTAGTTTGGGATACTAATTATCACGGGCGAATGCGAACCACCTGAGTTCTGGGAAGAACAGTAAACATTCAACAACTGAGAAGAAGCTTATGGGGTGCCGTACTCATTTCGTCCTGAAGACTAAGTCCACAAGGAGTTCCTAGGTGAGTGCCACATCTGATCGAAGGATGGAGGCGCCGACGGGCTGTGTATAGATCATAAGGAGGCTTGTTTTACTTAGTGAGTTATCCAGACCTTGGGTCTGAAGAGTGGATGTAGGATATTGAGATCCAAACCACTATTAATCTTGTGTGTTGTTTACTTATTTACTTTTATACTTGCCCTATTTTTGTGTTTCACAAACTTACTTTAGAAACCTTCAATACTTTTCCAAGTATTGAAGAGTATATGCTGTGAAACTGACTTAACCAGAATAGACCTAAGCTTAAGTCTTCTACACACTAAACTGACTATACTCTGTTTATCCGAACCAGTGAAATTGTCTTTTATTACTTCCGCTGCATAGACAAACCTTCTACTGCACAGTTTAGCACTCTAATTTCGGGACAAACAAATGGTATCACGCGCCATGGTTCTTATAAACTAAGGTTGTGTTGAGTCACTTAGGACCAGATCTCTGTCTTCTGCACTTGGTTTCTGTTTGTGTGTTTTCAAGCTTAGGTACGCAAAGATGGCTCAGATTACTAAACTTCCAAAGTACTCATTAGAAAACTTTGAGATATGGAAGAAGCATTCATTGATAATGCTGAAGAATGTCCACCTTGAGATGGCTAAGGTTCTATTTACCGGTTGTGTTGAGTCACTTAGGACCAGATCTCTGTTTTTCTGCACTTGGTTCTATTTTCTACACTTGGTTTCTGTTTTGTGTGTTTAAGCTCAGGTACACAGAGATGGCTCAGATTACAAAGCTTCCAAAGTACTCATGAGAAAATTTTGAGATATGGAAGAAACGCTTGTTGATCATTGATAAGTGCGCTATTTCGTTCACTTATCTATGGATTTTTAGGTTGTTCTGATTAGATTATAGTGTGTTTACTCTGAATTATGAGCATCGTAGTGTTTTTATGCCTGAGTTGTGTGTTATGCTTGAAAATGCAGGTTTTTGGAGTAAAAATTGGCTAAGTCTGGAATTTGGAGTTTTTGGCCGAAGGCTTTGTTTCGATCGACAGAAAATGTGTCGATCAAAACAGAGGTTTGTTGCAAAGGAAGAGCACATTGAAAATCAAGCTGATCGACAGAAAATGTGTCGATCGACAGAAAATGTGTCGATCGACAGGGATGTCTGAGGCAACCAGTCGACAGAGCTTCAAGTGTGCGATTTCGAAGAGCCCATTTCGATCGACAGGAATTGTGTCGATCGAAATCCGGGTCGTGCTGAAGGAATTTAATGCTTTTAAGTTATTTCCATGTTGGGACAATTAAACTTAGTATATATTGTTTTTATTAGGCGAATTTTCAGAATTATGCCACTTTTGAGACTAGAACCCTAGAGTTTTTCTTGCCCTTGATTTGCTTTCGAATTCTGGTGAGGATTGTGATCGAACCTTTGAAGATTGGATGCAATTACAAGGCTTGTTTTCTCTATGAAGTTGTGTTACAGGTTTTATCTTTCCATATTTCTATTTAACATGAATATGTGTAGGTAAATCCTTATTCAGATTCTAGGGTTTATGTGATTGTCTTGGATGCATGTTTAGGTGATTGAATCGATCAATATTTTTAATTGGTTTATCAATTCTTGTGCTTTTTCTTAATCTGATTAAATTGGCCATTTGATTAGGTTCTCACAATTAATTAATTTGAGACTCAAAAGTGAAAATTGATTAATGGATTTAAGAATTGATAATATGGATTTTTATTATGTCTGAAAAGAGGAATTTAATCCATAGGAATAAATCTGATGTTCTTTGGGAGTTGTCAATTTTTCTAGAGACCGAAAGGATATAGGAAATTGATAATCTACTTTATGAGTTGCCAAACCTTGGAATTTGTGATATTTTTCTGATGTTCCACCAAATCTTTATTTTAAACTGATCGATGAAATTCCTTTGCATGCTATCCTTGACATGAACTTGCCCTGGGATCTGATCTTTTCTCTAGTGTTTTAAAACCCAATTTTACTTCCCTGCTTTAATTTAATTTTCTTGCAAGATTAGTTTTAAATTTCAAAACCTTTCCAAATTTCTATTTACTTAGACAACAAACCGAAAACAAATGGTTCAGTATATGAGGTGTTCATTTTTACAATCTCTGTGGGAACGATAATTTTAACTTATCACTATTCTATAAAAAAATCATTATAAAAATTAGTGATCAAATTTTGGCGCCGTTACCGGGGATTGTTAAGAATTATCTTGTTATTGAATCTGTTTAGGGTTGTTGATTTAAGTTGTAATTTTAATTTTAATTTCCCTTTCAGTTTTGCAAAATTTTCTTATTAATTTCCTTTAAATTTTTCGCCAGTTTTTCCTTTAAAATTTTACTCTCTGTTTCGACCGACAGAGAAAATTTCGATCGACAGAACCTCTGTCGATCGACACGATTTCTGTCGACCGACAGAGAAGTTGTTTTTTCAAATTTTTATTGTTTTCTCGTTCAATTCGTATGTTAGTTAATTTACTTCAGTTTTATTGTTGTCCTGTGGGTATTCACTATTCCCTTGATTGATTTTCAGGTAGTTAATGCACACAAGGAGGAGTGGTAAGGCACCAATTCCTATCGACCCTGAGATTGAGGCTACGTGCAGAAGAAACAACAGCAGAAGACACCAAGAAGAAGCCGCTTCCAGCAGTGAAACTATCAAGATGGCTAATGAAAATCAAGAGAACATTCCCAACCTTACTCCCGAGCAAACAGCTGAGCTTTTGAGAGAGATGCACTCCATGCGGGAGCGTATGGTTTTGCTGGAGCAAGAAAGAGCCAATAACAGGAATAATCGGAACAACAATCCACCTGATGAGTCCTCAGATGATGAAGATGAGGATGAGGATCTAGGGATTGATGCTGACGAGGATGAAGATGCTATCCAAAAGAGATACAGACCAAAGTTCCAGGAGACTGATTTCAGCATTGGCATCAACGCCAATAACTTTGAGCTGAAGACTGGGTTGGTGCAGATGGTTCAGCAGAGTCAATATGGGGGCCGAGCTACTGAGGACCCCTATGCTCATCTTGACAAATTCATCATGCTCTGCAACACCGTGAAGATCAATGGAGTCAGCAAAAGTGTCATGCGAATGAGGCTCTTTGCCTTTTCTCTGCGTGACAAGGCCCAGTCATGGTTTACTGCTTTGGATAAGACCAACATCAGCACTTGGAAGGAACTGAGGAACGCATTCTTGATGAATTTCTTTCCCCCAAGTGTCATCAGGCAAAGGAAGAAGGATATTACTAGGTTTGCTCAGAGGCACGATGAGAATTTCTATGAGGCCTGGGAGAGGTACAAGGAGTTGTTGCGGTTGTGTCCTGGTCACAATCTTTGTTTGGCAGATCAAGTGGAGACTTTCTATGAAGGTTGAATAAAACGACTGTCGAGCTGGTGGACTCCACATTGGGAGATTCTGTGATGACAAAGGGTCCCAAGAAAGCCATGGCCTTCTTTCAGAAGATGGCAACTAACAGTCAGAGATGGTCTAGTAGCCGCAAGGAGCCAGTCAAAGCTGTGGAGAAGGTAGCAAAACCTGAGGTAGACCTAATGGGAGAGATCAAGAAGTTGAGAGAGGACTTTGCCAAGATAGAATCTGGACGAACCGTTGCTGCTGTCGATCCAGTTCCATCCTCTTCTGGTGAGACTGATGCCACCGATGTCAACTTTGTCCAAAGAGGTGGTTATCAGAATAACAACCGAGGGGGATATTCACAAAATCAGGGCTACAATCCCAACCGAGCAAGGAATCACCCAGGTTTCTCATATTCAAATCCTGACACTGCCGAGCAACCTCCTGCTGGATTCAATGTGGAGAATGGAGAAATTGTTGAGCCAAAGAAGAAGCTGAGCCTCGAGGACATCCTAGCCAAGTTCATGCAAGGGTCCGATAAGAGAGTTGGAAATTTGGAGAAAGAAGTGGAAGGTATCAACTCCAAAGTTGATAGAGTGGAGAAACATGCTCAGATCATAGAGACACAGGTCAGCCAGATTGCCGCATCCCTTGGCTCACAACATAAACAAGGGCAATTACCGAGCAACACTCAGGCCAACCCGAAGAATCAGAGAAATCAGGTCAATACCATTACTTTGAGGGGTGGCAAGTCTTACAAGGGACCCGAACACAAAGGGGCCAAATCTGAGGCCGAAGAAGGGAGTGAAAAGGAGCAGGAACCCGAGGCAGAAGCCTCTGTTTCGATCGACAGAAATCCTATCGATCGAAATAGAGGTCCAGAACCAGAAATTGATTCAGGAGGTTCTGTCGATCGACAGAACCCCTGTCGATCGACACAGCTGCCAAGTCAAGGAGAAAAGTTGCCCCTGATGCCATATCCACAGCGATTTGCCAAGAAGAAGGTAAATGAGAGGTATGCACGGTTTTTAGAGAACATGAAGAAGGTGCACATCAATATTCCTCTCGTGGAAGCTCTGTAGGAGATGCCGGGGTACATCAAATTCCTCAAGGATATGGTTGCTCAGAAGAGACCTATGCTACAACACGAGATGGTGAACCTGTTTGAGGAATGCAGTGCCATTATTCAGAAGAAGCTGCCTCTGAAAAGAGAGGATCCGGGTTCATTCACTATTTCTTGTGTTATAGGTGGAGAGACATTCGGCAGGGTGTTTTGCGATTCTGGAGCAAGCATCAATCTGATGCCGTTGTCCATTTTCAAGAGACTGGAGATTGGAAATATCAAGCCGACTACCATCACTCTTCATATGGCTGATAGATCGATTTCTAATCCGAGAGGAATTGTGGAGGATGTCCTTGTGAAAGTCAAAGATTTCATACTCCCGGCTGACTTCGTTGTTTTGGACATGGAGGAGGATCACAACATCCCGCTGATTCTGGGGAGACCATTTCTGAGGACCGGAGGAGCCCTGATCGATATTCGAGAAGAGAAACTGACATTCTGAGTCGACAATGAGTCTGTGACCTTCGATATTTTCAAGTCCATGCAAAAACACGATGATGGGAGCTACAAAGAAGAATGTCATATGATAGACAGTTTTGATCCGGTGATTTCTTCTCCTTTACTTTCTTTGCATTCTGAAACTGATTATCTAGAGCAATGTTTTCACCACTCCTTGTTTTCTTTTTCAGAGCTTGATGAAGCCTGTGACGAGCTTCTGGATTTTATTGTGGAGCTAGATGTGAAGGAGGAGTTACCTAGGGCAAAGGAGAACCAAAGGGAGCCTCTGCCGATCTAGTTTGTGAAAGAAGCAGAAAAAAATCGAGCTGATGCCTCTGTTTCGCTTGACAGAGCTTGTGTGTCGAATGGTGCGAAATTGCCTCCCTGTCGATCGACAGGGTGGGTGTCGATCACCACAGCTGCCAAAAATCAATCAATCGACAGGTAGTCCAGGAGAAAGAATAAGAAAGAAGTAGCCTCTGTTTCGATCGATAGAGAGGTTGTGTCGACCGGCACAGCCGTACCCGAGGCTGAAAAACGGCCCAAACCACCTGTTTTGGAGCTGAAACCTCTTCCTTCTCATCTACAATATGCTTACTTGGGTCTTGACAATACTTATCCTGTGATTGTTTCGTCTTTTCTTAATTCTACAGAGTTGGAGAAGCTGCTACGAGTCTTGAGGGACCACAAGTCAGCTATTGGATGGACACTGGCAGATATCAAAGGAATCAGTCCAACAATATGCCAGCACAGGATCAACGTGGAAGAAGAGGCTAAGCCAAAGAGACAAGCTCAAAGGAGACTCAACCCTACAATGCAAGAAGTCGTGAAGAAGGAAGTACTGAAGCTTCTAGACAATGGGATGATCTATCCCATCTCCGACAGCCAATGGGTGAGTCCGACACAGGTTGTGGCCAAGAAGGGGGGAATGCAGATTGTGAAGAATGAGGATGGCGAAGAGGTGGCGACGAGACCAGTCACAGGATGGCGGTTTTGCATCGACTACCGAGCTCTGAATGCCGCCACATGCAAGGATCACTTCCCTCTGCCCTTCATTGATCAGATGCTTGACAGAGTGTCAGGTTATCCCTATTACTGTTTCCTAGATGGTTATTCTGGTTATAACCAAATTGCAGTGGCCCCGGAAGATCAGCATAAGACAGCTTTCACATGCCCATATGGAGTCTTTGCTTATCGGAGAATGCCTTTCGGTTTGTGCAATGCACCTGCTACTATTCAGAGGTGTATGATGTCCATTTTTCATGATCTTATTGAGCATATTATGGAGGTTTTCATGGATGACTTTTCTGTCTTTGGTAGCTCTTTTGATGTTTGCTTGCAGAATCTAGCTACAGTGATGGAGAGGTGTGTTGAGACAAACCTATGCCTAAATTGGGAGAAGTGCCACTTCATGGTGAAAGAAGGGATCCTACTTGGACACCGGGTGTCCTCTGAAGGTCTGGAAGTGGACAAGGCCAAGATCACTGAATCGAGAAGATGCCGCCACCACTCAATGTGAAGGGAGTCCGGAGTTTCCTAGGCCATGCCGGGTTTTACCACAGATTTATACAGGATTTCTCTAAAATCTATAGACCTCTTTGTAATCTGCTTGAGAAAGACGTATCTTTTGTTTTTGATGCAGAGTGTCTGAAGGCCTTCGAGCAATTGAAGAAGGCATTTGTGACTGCTCCAGTCCTCACTTCTCCAGATTGGGATGAGCCCTTCGTGCTCATGTGTGACGCTAGTGACTTTGCAGTTGGAGCGGTTCTAGGACAGCTGAAGGGGAAGCTCTTCCATGTCATTCACTATGCCAGCAAGACCATGAACCCTGCCCAATGCAATTACACCACTACGGAGAAGGAGATGCTAGCAGTAGTTTATGCATTTGATAAATTTTGGCCCTACTTGATAGGGTCAAAAACTGTTGTTTATACTGACCACGCTGCTATTAAATTCTTGTTTGCTAAGCAGGATGCCAAGCCAAGATTGATCAGATGGATCCTGTTGCTTCAGGAGTTCGATGTGGAGATCAAGGACCGAAAGGGCTGTGAGAATGTGATTGCCGACCATCTCTCTAGGTTGGAGTATCCAGTCGAGGGGGATGACCAGAAGATGAGGATCCAAGAGACTTTCCCTGATGAACAGGTCTTTGCATGCAAGGATAGGGATCTCAAGGAGTACTACTGCAACAAGACTCACTGGTATGCTGACTATGCCAATTATCTGGTGAGTGGAGTTCCCCCTCCGGAGTCTACACCGCAAGAAAGGAAGAGATTTCTGAAGGAGGTCCGGTTCTAATATTGGGAAGACCCGTACCTATGGCGCCGATGTGCCGATACCATTATCCGTCGGTGCGTGCCTCAGTCTGAATTCTTCAAGATCATCGAGGCTTGTCACTCTTCTCCCAGCAGTGGCCACTTTGCTGCCAACATGACTGCCTTCAAGGTCCTCTCTAGTGGGTTCTACTGGCCGACCATCCATGGCGACTGCAAGTCGTTTATTTTTAACTGTGACAGGTGCCAGAGGATGGGCAATATTTCAAAGAATGATGAGATGCCCCAGACCTCAGTGATTGAGGTCGAGATCTTCGATGTGTGGGGGATCGACTTCATGGGACCTTTCCCACCTTCAGGAGGTTACACTTACATTCTTTTGCCTGTTGATTATGTTTCTAGGTGGGTGGAAGCCATTCCGACGACCACCAATGACTCCAAAGTTGTGGTGAATTTCCTCCAGAAGAATGTGGTGACTCGATACGGCACTCCTAGAGCCTTGGTGAGTGATGGTGGGTCTCACTTTTGTAACCGTACTATCTCTGCTCTTCTTGCTCGCTATGGTGTCAAGCACAGGGTTACTACTCCTTACCATCCTCAAGGGAATGGCCTCGCTGAGTTGTCCAATAGGGAGATCAAGGGGATCCTCGAGAAGACTGTCAAGATGAAGAAAGATTGGAAATTCAAGCTCGATGACGCACTGTGGGCTTACCGTACTGCTTTCAAGATGCCGATTGGGATGTCCCCATTCCAGTTGGTCTTTGGTAAGTCCTGTCATCTTCCTGTGGAGCTTGAGCACAAGGCATGGAGAGCGGTGAAGGAGCTGAATCTGAATTGGAAGGCTGCTGCTGAGAGCCGAGCTGCCTACTTGAATGAGATGGATGAATTCCGTGAGGAAGCCTATGAGAACTCCATGAATTACAAGCTCCGAGCCAAGAGATTCCATGATCAAGGCCTGAAGAGGCGACAATTCTACAATGGGGATCTGGTGCTTGTCTTCAATTCTCGCCTCCGCTTCATGCCAGGAAAGCTGCAGTCCAAGTGGAATGGACCATATACTGTGGTCAACTTTACCAGCAATGGAGTGGTGGAATTAGCTGGTCAGGATGGCACAATCTTCCGAGTCAATGGAAACCGAGTCAAGCGCTACTACAGCCCGCTGCAGATTGGAGTTGTGGAAGTGCACTATCTGGACCGGCCATGATCTGAGGTATCGTCGAGCTAACGACGTTAAATGAAGCACTTGTTGGGAGGTAACCCATCATTTTATTGCTTTATTTCAGTTTTAGAGTCTATTTTCGAGTCTTAGGTGTTTTAGGATTTATTTCATGCCTTAGAACTCGACTTGCAAGGTACCAAAATGATCTCTAGGGAGTAGGGAACACGAATACATGAGTTAAAGCTCGAATTAATCGCATAAAAATGAGATACAAAATTGGAAATCGGAATCTTACAATTTCCGACGGCCTCACTTCTCTCTTCCGTTTCTCTTCCGATCTACGACCTCACGATGCGTACCAAGTCTCTACGGAAACCTTGAAGCAAGGGCTACGCAATGGTTATGGTCTCGTGGCCGGCGAAGGTCTGAGGTGGCCAGAATCCGACCGGGAACAGGGGCGGCGAGAAGGGCTGGGACGGATTTCATGATCTCTCCACAGTCCGGCGACCCTCCTTCTCTCCTCAATATCTCTCTCGATATTCCACCACTCGATGGCTACCTTAGCTCAAAACAAAGTTCGAAGAACAAGCTTTCCGATGGCGGTGGTCGCACAGTTGGGGGTGGCCGGAGTCGGCCGGAAATTGGACGGGAAGGGGGTGGCGTGAAAGGGGTTTGGGAGGGGTGCTGGGAATGGGTTTGGGAGGGGGTGACGGGGAGAGAGAATAGGGAGGGAGAGAGAGAAGTGAAAAATAGATAAATAAATGGGAATTTCTTGTATTTTCCACATTTTCCAAATAAATCCAATATTTCAATAATTCCATGATAATTCTTCAAAAATTAATATCTCTCCCCACGGTTCTCCGAAAATTAATCCGATCGAAATATTCTCATCTATATATTATCCCGAGCTCATCTTTAGCTCGGTTTAGGAAATCGACCTTTGGAACTCGATTTGCAAATTTAATTTAAATCTTGCTAGCAATAAAAATATATTATAGCGCAAATTTGAGAAGAAAAAAAATATTTATTAAACTAAATAAGCAATTAATTAACTTAATTAATCTTGGGATATTACATCCTCCCCACCTTACAAAAATTTCGTCCCGAAATTTGCTAAGATTCTTCAAAAAAAACTCGACATATTTATCCCTCATCTTCTCTTCTAGTTTTCATGTCGCCTCTTCATGTCCATGGTGTCTCCATAACACCTTGACGAGAGGAATCGACTTATTTCTCAATTCTTAAATCTTCCGGTCCAAAAATACCTCTGGCTTTTCTTCATAGTGCAAATCTAAATTTAGAACAATTTCCTCTTGATGGATCACGTGCTTCGAGTCATATTTATATTTTCTCAATTGCGACCCGCGGGATACGTTGCGCATATTCCCCATGTTCAGAGGTAAGGCTAAACGATATGCTACTGAACCTATATGTTCCAATATCTCATAGGGTCCTATGAAACGAGGTCGTAGCTTCCCTTTAACTCCGAATCAGACAATTCCCTTTGACGGTGACACTTTCAAGAATACACTATCACCAACTTCAACTGTAGCTCAGATCTTTTCGTATCAGCGTAAGACTTCTGCCGGCTTTTGAGCTTCTTTTAACCTTTCTCAAATCTGGCGCACAACCTCAATCATTTCTCTGATCGTGTCGGTCTAAGAACTTATCTTTCACTTACCTCATCTCAATGCAATGGTGAGAGAAACTTCCTTTCGTATAAATCTTCATAGGGTACCATTTCGATTGTCGTCTGATGACTGTTAGTATACGTAAACTCGATTAACGACAAAATCGGTTCCCAGCTCACTCTTCTATCCAAAATCACAGCTCGTAACATATCCTTTAGAGTCTGACTCATCCGCTCTGTCTGACCATCTAATTGAGGATAAAACGTTGTACTGAAATTTAAGCGCGTCTCTAATTCTTGTTGCAGACTAATCCAGAAACGAGACATAAACTTTGCGTCCATGTCAGACGTAATCGTTACAGGCACTTCATGTAGTCTGACAATCTCCCATACGTATAACTGGCTAGCTTATCCGATCCGTACGTATAACTTTCTCGTATATATATTGTTGTGTTTCCTCTTTGCAACTTCGAAAATCCCGTGACATAGCTCATTGTAATACGTTGACTTACTGACATGCCATACATTTCTCCACCTATAAGACTACATTTTTTTTTTTTACCAGTACGTAGTATTTGAGTCTTGATACATCTTCGTATTCCCAGGGTGAGCGGCATACGTTATATCCTGAGCCTTAATCATAATTTCATTCCTCAATTCTTCCTTATTTGTCATCAAGATTTGTCTTTGAACACCAATGTACTGTCATGCGCTTCTCTGTATTCGCTCAACGACTTGATTCTAATCTCTTGACGTAACTTCTTAAGCTCCATGTCTTTTCTCTGTGCATCAACGATTTTCTCTCTAAATCTGATACGACAGTTAAAGCAACTACGTCACACTAACTTCAAGACTAAGTTTCTCAAAATCTCGTACTCGTACGTCTTCTCCGATTAGTACACATTTGAGTTGAGTTTCTCCTTTACCAGCTCAAAGCATCTGCAACTAATTGGTCTTACATGGGTGATAATTTATTATCAAGTCATAATCATTAACTAACTCTAATCATCTTCTCTATCTCGCATTCAAATTTTTCTGCTCGAAGAAATACTTCAAGCACTTATAATCCGTGAACATTGCGCATTTAGTTTCGTAAAGATGGTGCCTCCATATTTCCCATGCATGAATCACCGCTGCTAACTCAAGATCGTCAATCCATTTTTCGACGCATTAATATTGACATCAAAATTCTTATCTGCTTCAAGTACGGATAAGACTGGCGCTATGGTCAGAAGATGCTTTAATTCCCGAAGATTCTTCATTCATTCTTTATCCATACAAACTTCATTCCTTTCTGAAGTATTGAGTCATAGGTTTAGTAATCCTCAAAAATCCTTCAATGAAGCTGCAATAATAACCTGCTAAACCAAGAAAGCTATTAATCTCTTTCGGCGTTGTCGACGACTTCCACTCCATCACCGTCTGGATCTTGTTGGATCTATCTTGATGCCATCAGCTTACACGTTGTGACCCAAAATGTCACTTACCTCAACCAGAAAGGCGTTTGCTAAGTTTAGTATATAGTTTCTTACTCCTTAAAATTTGCAATATCGTTCTTAAATGCTACTCACGTTCATTCTCATTCCTCGAGTATATAAGGGTATCGTCATTAAATGCCAACACGTAATCGTCAAAGTTTCCCGTTTAGGAGTTCTTGCAACTGAACTTTCAACTCTTTTGACTCCTTGGTACGGTACGGTATTTTAGAAATCAATGTTGCTCTTGGTTCTAAATCAATCACGAATTCCACTCGTCTAACAGCTAACAGTCCTGGTAACTCTTTAGGAAATACGTCTTCAAACTCTTGAACGATGGGCACCTCCTGGACTACTAACTCCTCTTTCTCTTCACCTTCCAAATAAACCAAGTACCTCTGGTTTCCAGTCCTTGACAAAAATTTCGAGACCTACACAACTGAAATAACTTGTACTCTCTGCCTTCTTCGAAATCCATAACGAAAGATTCTTAGTTTTCTGAACGCGAAATCTTAACTTTCCTCTCATAACAAAAAATTGTCGCTTAATTCTCGGTTAGCCAATCCATTCCTAAGATTATATCCACATTCTACATATCCACAATGTTTAACTCGGCTACTAAATCTCATGTGTATATAATATGATTGTCAAATCACGATAGACTAAGGTAATTGTAGTTGTCTTCTCCCAAAAGAAATGTTATGCTTAGCTCGTGACTCTTCTCTCTGCCTTAAGTCTTACTAATTAATCACATGATGAAAATCAATTTAAACCATAATATGCTGCCCTCCTCTTTAATGCTCCTAAGAGCATACACTCAAATTCTCCTTTGATTGTTTTCCCTTAGCCTCGGCCTCTACCACGATCTTGTCTTTTCTTACAATTTTTACATTCCTGACATTCCTTGGTCTTGAAATATTAAAGCAGAGGAAAAATTCTCCAAGTTAAAATCCCAACGCAGTCCATTGACTCGGTTCATTGACCCATTAACCTTATCTGACTTAAACTCGGCCCCGAGTTAAACTCTCTACTTCCTTTGTTAGGGTTCTCTTCAGTTGGTAAGCACCAAGGAATTGAAGGAAATAATCATAACAACTCATTAAAGTGATGAAGAACGTACTTCAATTTAGACATGCATGCTTGAACAAGGAATAGCATGTTTGTATTTAAGAAACCCAAGAGAATGTGCAACAAATTGCATACTTGATCCGAAAGAGACAATCAACGATTTTTGTAATGAATAAGAACGAAACACAATTTTGCATGCTCAATGAAACGGTACTCTCGACAACAAGGGGGTTCAAATGTGCATGTTTGATTTCAACAAAACGAATGAGGGCGAAATTGACTTAGCATGCTTGTGAAATGGATATATTTCAATGATCAAGAAGGTAAATCAGAAAGTGTGATTACGCATGCTTGATTCAGGAATACAATTTAAGTGACAAATGAGAACCAAAATATAATTTTGCATGCTTAACGAAATGGTATACTCAACATCAAGGAGGTTTAATACGCATGTTTAACTTCAACCGAAACATTTGAGAACGGATTCAATTTAGCATGCCTGAGAAATGGATATAATTTGGTGATCAAAAGGTAATAAAAAAGTATAGTAACGCATTCTCGTTTGCAAATGGACATGCCAATAACTTATAAAAAGTATGCTTCCTTCGAATTAGGAGAAACAACCAAAATAATTGAAATATCATGAAGGAATCTCAACAATAAGATTACAGCAAAGAGCATGTCTTCTCGGAAATCAAGAAAGCAATCGAATGAATTATTAAGGATTACATCTTTTGAGTATACCTGAACAAAGAAGGCATATTAATGCTCAAAGGATCTATTGATGATAACGTATGGATAGGCACGCTCATCTTGATGAATTCAAGTCTAGGAACGATCACCAAAACACAATTTAGCATTCTTCGAAAAAGAGCGAGAACAACTTGTTCATTTTCAAGAGAACAAGGAAAATAAGTAAGAAGTAAACATACTTGATTTAAAGGAAACAAGTTATTAATCAAGGGTGAGAATGAGGTCAAGGTGTAATCACACATGGTTAAAAATCAGAGAATCGTCAAAGTAATCAAAGGCAGAATTTCAACTAGTTCAAGGAATGGTACTACGCGTTGGCAGCACGAAACCAACGTGGCAAAATTATTCTGCAACTTATCAAGTGTAGAAAGAATTATATCGAAAAAGGCTATATTGCGAATAACTTCTATCTCAGACGCAAGGAATTCAGACATTAAATAAGACAATGTCCTCAAATTAGTTTAGAACTGGAAGCGAGTAGGATATTCAAAGGCTCGCAAATCGATAGTTTAGAGTAATCAAAGAAAATATACCAAGTTAGAAGAGAACTTTTCCCCCATAGGATACTAGTAATTAGTTGAACATAATAAGACAATCAAACGTTTTCATAAGATATTACTCGGCTCGTCAAAGTTCTCACATCCAAAATAGTGAGTGTAACGATACGGTTTTCATCGTACTGAAATTAGGATCTTAGAAGATCTCCATGCACGAAAATTTCTTTCAATTAAGAATCCCTTCTTTATCATCTTTACGACTTATCAGGCATCTTGCAATTATAGATACTCTTCTCATTGATTCATAGGTACCACGAAGCAACAGTTTCACTCAGTCCAAGCAATATCCAGAACTTGTTCATTCTTACTCAATTCGCAAGGTTGAGTTATATCAATACTTTACTCGCTCGATTTCAAGTTTTTACTTGATCAGATTCAACGAAATTCTCAATAATGAGCTTGATCATCTACTATGCTTAATTAGTACGCTTATGCTTGCGTGATTGAATCATAACTCAGATACTTTCCGATTGAATTGAAACTATAAATGTTGTTTCATGTCACCTACAACAACTCTTAACAATATTAAATCAATCATATTCTCATGGTTCCAGATTCAATCAACTACGGGTATCATTTCATATCATTCCCATTAACAACAACTATGTCACTTCAGAATCAGTACTATCAACCATCGTAATTTATCACCTCCATATTTACTCACATACCCAAAATTTTGTGTCTCAGTGGCATCGTTATTCCCCAACATACTATGCTAAGGTTCCAACAGATCCTCGCGCAAACACACTTGACTAAATCTGCCAGACTTCCTGTGCATTTTGCACACTCAACACCAACTATCCCTGTGCATTCTGCACACACAACCCAAATACTAAATTTTTCCAGTTCCTAAGAAATTTTCAATTTCACAACCTCGTTCAAAATCCACCCAGTTTAAATGCCTTTTCAAGGCCAACAATCAATCAGTCAGTCTGAGTCCATCCTAATATATCCCTTTTAATATCAACAACAGATCATACCAATCTTATAGCTCAATACACAATTAGCACATCTATAGCCATAACACCAATAATAATCACTGCTTGCAAAAATTTAAAATCAAACAATTCGGTTTCAAATCATGCTCTCAAAAGATCAATAAATTCAAATCATATTCTCAACACTTCCACACTTCACAATTTCAAACTGCCACAACACACCATAACATTTCAATTTCAACTTCCAATATCTCATACTCTTTCTCAATCATTTCAATCTCACTTTCAATTCATCAGTTTCAACTCAACTCAACAACTTCCACATCAACCACTTTGTGTTAGCACACAACACAACACAAAGTCACAACCACCTTTCATCACAATCACTTTTCAAATCAATCTCATCATTCTCATTTTTCACAACAGCCTCGAATCATTTGTATCAAAACCAAAAATACTTTCAATAAGAACTCATAGCTTTCAAACTTTCAAATCACAACTAATTTTGCAAGCAGGTTTTTCAAAAGAAATTTCAAATTCTTTAAAATCATACCTCAGGTTGCGCAGGATGGAGTAGGGTGTAAGCATGAGTGAACATTTCACATTATCTTTCCCAATGTAAAACACTTCTTAAGACTCGAAGTTTTCAATATACTTTTGAAATCATTTTAAAACTTGAAACTCAAGCTCTGATACCACCTCTGCAACGCCCCCAACTGACCTTCCCAATTTGGGGCCACGTTACATTGATGTTTCAGGTTTTATTAAACACATTTCAAGAATTAATAAGCGGAAGACTTAAATTTATATAAAAGGTTAATAAAGCAAAAGAAATTTGAACTTCGAGTCAGTTTATCAAAATCCAAATGTTTAACACTTTTAAAAAAAAGGAAGGAAGTTATCAGAGAGTGGTGCAGCTGTGTGTGTAGCATGATGGTGACATGTATATGGAGATACATGTCACAGGATCTGTTAATCTTTCAAAACTCTTCACTTCACCAGCTTACACCCCGCAACTCCCATCCATGCCGCTTAACCTGCACGTTTTAGAAATAACGCGAGGGGCTGAGTACTTACGTACCCAATGAGAAACATGCCCGAAAACATACATTTATATAGGAAACTTGCTATGCAACTCACACAGATAGACGTGGGGTTTTATTGAAAAGAACCACGCTATCTAAATCATCTTACTTTCACACGCGTGCTTTTTATATGTTATTATATCTGTTTCAGTGTTGTAACTGGAAGTTGGCCAACTTCCGAGTTACGATGATCAGTTAGGAATGTAAACACACTCAACCTACTATCATCTAAGTGCACTAGTCTCAGCAATCCTTTTTGAGACCCGATCGTTTAATATTCATCATTCACAAACTCCGTATTCATAATCTCCACATTCACATAACACAAATTCCCCTTATATCTTCCAAAATCCCAATCATATGGAGTCGCTACTCCATACTACTAAATGAGTTCTAGCTCAGTTATGGGAACCTGGTTCCAAACTCATTTATTATACTCTCTTGTCGATGGGAAACGACAGAGGACAGATATAATAGCACGAAAACAACGCATAGCAGTCTCATTTCAAATCAAAGCATTTTATAACACATTTTGAAAACAAAATACGCATTTTGAGTTTTTTTACTGAAATAGTTTCCCACCTGGTGTTAGGCTTTGTATATAGATGCTTTTCCTGCTAATTGAGCTTAACTTCCTCAACTTCAAACTCCTACAATAATCAGGGATAATCCAGTTAGGATGGATGATCTAGGACACGACAACTCTAACAATTCAACATCCGATCAATTCTATGAATCTTTCCTTAAATCCAAGTCATCAATCAATTTATCTAAACATAATTTCCACAATTTCCTTCGATCCAAACTAATAATATCAACGTCCAACCCACATAACAACGCAAGCTTTTACCCCCAACATGCTCCTATAATCGAGTATTTAACTCAAAAAAAATTCCAATCAACATTTCACATGCTTCCCCTTCAATTTAACATGTTTCAACCTCTCTTAATCGAAATAAAATTAAATCCGATTCTCGATTACATAAACCAACACCTTAATCATGCTTAAACATACTTGGATAATCATATATTAAACTCAGGAATCGAGAACGACTCAAAACGAATCAAAAACAGACGAGAAAACCACTTTTCCTCCTCTGTGGGTCTGTGTCGACCGATATGCCCTGCTGTGTCGGTCGACACAGACTATATCGACCAATTTCAAGACCCATATCGGTCGATATGGCTGGTCGATATGACCCAGCTGTGTCGACCGATGTTCCTTGCATCGATCGATGCGCTTCTTCTTCTCCGGCAACTTGCGATTTGACCCTGCAACTTCAATTTCCTTCCATTCTATCCACCCCCAACAACATGCAAACATATATCTGAGGTCCTAGACTCATAAAGATCATGAAAACATGTTTAAATCTAAAAAATCTGATGGAAGAAGAAATGGGTGAAAGCTCACCAGAAAATAGAAGACGGCGGCGGCGGCGGCGAGAATCCGGCATCCAAACTCGACTTGCAAGGTACCAAAATGATCTCTAGGGAGTAGGGAACACGAATACATGAGTTAAAGCTCGAATTAATCACATAAAAATGAGATACAAAACTGGAAATCGGAATCTTACAATTTCTGACGGCCTCACTTCTCTCTTCCGTTTCTCTTCCGATCTGCGACCTCACGATGCGTACCAAGTCTCTACGGAAACCTTGAAGCAAGGGCTATGTAATGGTTATGGTCTCTTTGCCGGCGACGGTCTGAAGTGGCCGGAATCTGACCGGGAACAGGGGCGGCAAGAAGGGCTGGGACGGATTTCATGATCTCTCCACAGTCCGGCGACCCTCCTTCTCTCCTCGATATCTCTCTCGATATTCCACCACTCGATGGCTACCTTAGCTCGAAACGAAGCTCGAAGAACAAGCTTTCCGATGGCGGTGGTCGCACGGTTGGGGGTGGCCGGAGTCGGCAGAAAATTGGACGGGAAGGGGGTGGCGTGAAAGGGGTTTGGGAGGGGTTCTGGGAATGGGTTTGGGAGGGGGTGACGGGGAGAGAGAATAGGGAGGGAGAGAGAGAAGTGAAAAATAGATAAATAAATGGGAATTTCTTGTGTTTTCCACATTTTCCAAATAAATCCAATATTTCAATAATTCCATGATAATTCTTCAAAAATTAATATCTCTCCCCACG
>JAPKLW010000858.1:262901-287439 GCA_026898455.1 Plectranthus barbatus
AAAAATATTTATTAAACTAAATAAGCAATTAATTAACTTAATTAATCCTGGGATATTACAGGAATCCTGTCGATCGAGGGAGTCTGTTTCAATTTAAATTTCCAATTCTGCATTTATTTAATTAAATAAAACAAAATGAAAAATCGAAAAAAATGCGCGTCTGTCAATCGACAGGAATCCTGTCGATCGAAACATACGCGTGCGTCTGTTTTTAAATCTACTGAACGGTCTCATTTTTTCCTCACTTCTTTTCTCTCTTTCGACACACGAGCACTCTCCCTCTCCATTCTCGATCAAAATTTCGTCTTCCATCCTCCTATCCACTCGAGGTAATCATCTCTCCTCTCTCTCCCTTCGATTATTGGGTCTTCATTTACTTGTCCTTGTGCATAAATTTGAATTTGAGCCCTAGTTTTGCCCCTTTTTGTGCTTAGGTTGAATTGTTGAATTTTCTTCGATTTATTGCTTATATCGGGTTACTTTGGTTTGCTCTAGGTTGTAGGAGAGTCGTTTTGTGTTCCATGTGGCTTAATTGTTGCAATACTTGACTGTTTGAGGAATTGAGCACCCCCAATTGAACCCCCTTTCCTATTGCACGATTTTAACCTCTCCAAATTGCAAATTGTGCTTAATTGCTTTATGATTTACGTTTTGCATTTGGTATTGATGTTAATTGCATAATTGGGTGGTCAATTTGGAATGGGCAAGCCTAGTTGTGGTTCTATTTTGGGATTTTGATTCATACACAACCCCCTTTACTGTTGCTTGGTTTCTGCCTTCCCCATGTGTACTCTGTGGTTTCTGTGGCTATTGTTTGTTGTTTTGCACTTGGGTTTTGTATGAAATTGCATGATTGGGTGGTTACTTGGTCATGGGCATGCTTGATTGTGCCTAATTTTGGTGGATTCACTTGCACTAGGCAAGTTTGGGAGAGTTGGTTACTTTCTTAATGCTTCCTTGTGTTGATTATGATTTGTTGTTATTGTAGAGAGCTACAGATGGCATCATCTGGCGAGGAATACCACCCGAGCACTGATGAGGAGATGCATGAGGATACGGCGTCTGAAGCTGACGAGGAGCATGACCAACACTTGGTCCCAGAGGAGCAGCCTGGTTGGGAGCCAGAGTTTGCATTTGCCGATCACCAGCGGCGCTTCCAGCACATGCAGCGCTTCACCCTGAAGCCAACCCGGTACCCTGATGCAGATGACTTGGTACAGATGGGCCTAGGGGACGATGTTCAGAAATTATTCGCCCGATGCGGCTGGGGGCATTTCATCGCCCAGCAGTGGCCCACTATTCTGCCACTGGTTCTAGAGTTCTTCGCCACAGTGCACATCATCGAGCCGCCCCGCAGCCAGGGTCCCATCGAGCCCAATGGCATCCAGTTTCAGCTTCGAGGGCAGCCACACCGGCTAAGTAGATCACAGTTGGACAGAATACTTGGGTGTGAGCCGGGGGGGCTTTATCACGAGCCGCCCGAATTCCAGATTGGGGAATTCTGGCCTTCCATCTCTGCTACGGCCGATCCAGCCCACTTCAGCAAGGCCAACATGAAGGCCACTGCTATTGACAATCCGGTGCTCCGATATGTTCAGAAGGTATTTGGACTTTCAGTCTTTGGCAGAAATGAGCACGGGAAGGCCCGGGGGAGTGAGATTTTCTGCATCTGGGCCATGTTGAATGGTGTCCACCTCAGTTTGGCTGCCTTCCTCATGGAGAACTGGAAGAGGCAGACCGGTGGTACTCCGGGCGATTTCTGGTGTGGAGGGTTCATGACTCCCATCGCCCGGCATCTTGGGAACCCTATTGACGATTTCACCCCACTGGGGGGTGTCCGGACCTTGCGGATCGACCAGCTGGAGCAGTTTCGTTTCCTGATACCCTTCCGTGGTGGGCTCTTTCTCCGGTTCTCGAATTGGGACCGGTTCCTTCTGCCCGTTCCAGAGCTTACTCATTTCACGGACTCTGCCTACCACGACAACTGGTTTATGGCCACGCCGGCCCACATGGACCGGACCCACGACGCCCGAGGTGACCCACCATCTCCCGTTTATCACACCATCCCGGTACACCGCCGGATCAGCGGGTTCGCACCCGTGAGGAGAAGGTCGAGAGATTCGCCGAGGAGCGGCGATGGGCTGCGCAGCATAGAGACGTGCCACCCCGATCTGATGCCCCCCCATTTCAGTCTGTTCCACCTTTCACTGCAGGGGGCGGGGGCAGAGCTTCTACTTCATATGCCGGCACTGGCTCTTCTACCGCAGTCCCAGATTGGAGTCCCTTTCTCTAGTTTATGCGGGAGCAGAGGGCAGATTTCGCCAGTTTTCGCACCGAGCTTAGAGAGGTCCGAGATCATCAGTTGGTGCAGGATACACTGCTTGCCGACATCAGGAGGCAGCAGGAGGATTACAACGTCGCCCACAATCTTGCCATGGCGGATCTGACCCGCTGGATGGAGAACCACTTCGCAGATTTCGAGCCAGCCCTGCGCTATGGCCGCAGGAACAGGAGGGCAGCGAGAGATCAGCCACCACCGCAGGAGTGAGGTCTAGATTCCTTTCCTACAAGCTGACTTTCAAACTTATTCTTCCCTTCATGTTGAATAAGTTTGGGGGGAGGATGACTTGTGGGAATGGAATCCATTATTTACTTGCTTATTTCTGATTTGATGTACTGCATTTGATTTCCGTGTATTTCAGTTTATTTCCCTGTACTTCAGTTATTTTCCCTGTACTTTATTTCCTTTCAGTTGTATTTGCTTTAGTTAGGTGGTTCTGATGTATTTGATATTTTCCCATGTACTGTTCTTAGTTCAGAATCCATTAAGTGCAACTTGAGATTATGTACTATTCCTCCCTTTGATATGAACTTGTTTGAATGATGATTGGTCTACACTGAGATTGAGACAATTAGGATTGCATGATGAGTAGCCAATGATAGGAGAATACCGCATGATAAGTTGCTCTCTGAGTTTGGATTTTTCTTGATTTATTTGATTCGGATTGGAGACTGTTAGGGAAGAACAAACGAACCAAGTGAGAATTGTGCCTGAATTTTTCCTTCATGTGTGATCGAGTTTGCAGTTGGATTTTAGAATTTGGCTTATTTCTCTCTCGAGACTGTATTGATGTAAGACTTGGTGAAAATGATTTTAGGCATCTCTTTTCTTAGCCGTATCCCAAACACTAACCCTACACATGACCACTTGTAGCCAATTTGAGCCCGAAAAGTCTTTCTTTGATTTAAGTAGTGTTCTAGTGAGTCGGTTGTGGATTGAATTCAATTGAATTGAAAAAAAAAACAAAAAAAGAAGGAGAAGGGGTAGTTGATATTGAGCTGTGAGTTGTTGAAAATATGATTGCTCATGGATTTGAGCTAACTTGAAAAAAAAAAGAGAAAAGATGAAGAAAAGTGTTGAAAAAATCTTGTTGGTGAACTTGTTTGCAAGATGAATTTCTAGAAAAAAATATATAATACAAGTATAGAAAAGAGGAGTTGAGAAAATGATGTGATGTGGGTTGACCGTTGGGAAGTTGTAAAAATCATAAGTGTGCTAGTCACTCAGCCTAAAACGACCTACCTTCTAGAAAAGCCTCATTACAACCAAATTAAAGACCTTTTTGATTCACCGAGTTGTTTTACTTTCTAAGCAGTGGAGAGATGAGAAATTTGCCAAACTTATGGTTAAGAAAACTGTATTACTTTGAATTGAGTGAAACACATGTCCTGAACACTTGAGTGATGAGCGATTGCTAAAAATTATGTCTATCTGTGAGGTTCTTCCCGAAACAGTTGATGATTTGGATTGGATTTTGATTGCATTGTCTTTTGGATGAGGGTGTACTTAGACTGTGATGAATCTTGTGAGGCATTGCACATCTCTGTTTGCATGAATTTACGTTTCTTTTGGTGTTTTGATCGAGGACGATCAATAGTTCAAGTTTGGGGGAGTTGATAAGTGCGCTATTTCGTTCACTTATCTATGGATTTTTAGGTTGTTCTGATTAGATTATAGTGTGTTTACTCTGAATTATGAGCATCGTAGTGTTTTTATGCCTGAGTTGTGTGTTATGCTTGAAAATGCAGGTTTTTGGAGTAAAAATTGGCTAAGTCTGGAATTTGGAGTTTTTGGCCGAAGGCTCTATTTCGATCGACAGAAAGTGTGTCGATCGAAACAGAGGTTTGTTGCAAAGGAAGAGCACGCTGAAAATCAAGCTGATCGACAGAAGAAGAAATCCTGTCGATCGACAGAAATTGTGTCGATCGACAGGGATGTCTGAGGCAACCAGTCGACAGAGCTTCAAGTGTGCGATTTCGAAGAGCCCATTTCGATCGACAGGAATTGTGTCGATCGAAATTCGGGTCGTGCTAAAGGAATTTAATGCTTTTAAGTTATTTCCATGTTGGGACAATTAAACTTAGTATATATTGTTTTTATTAGGCGAATTTTCAGAATTATGCCACTTTTGAGACTAGAACCCTAGAGTTTTTCTTGCCCTTGATTTGCTTTCGAATTCTGGTGAGGATTGTGATCGAACCTTTGAAGATTGGATGCAATTACAAGGCTTGTTTTCTCTATGAAGTTGTGTTACAGGTTTTATCTTTCCATATTTCTATTTAACATGAATATGTGTAGGTAAATCCTTATTCAGATTCTAGGGTTTATGTGATTGTCTTGGATGCATGTTTAGGTGATTGAATCGATCAATATTTTTAATTGGTTTATCAATTCTTGTGCTTTTTCTTAATCTGATTAAATTGGCCATTTGATTAGGTTCTCACAATTAATTAATTTGAGACTCAAAAGTGAAAATTGATTAATGGATTTAAGAATTGATAATATGGATTTTTATTATGTCTGAAAAGAGGAATTTAATCCATAGGAATAAATCTGATGTTCTTTGGGAGTTGTCAATTTTTCTAGAGACCGAAAGGATATAGGAAATTGATAATCTACTTTATGAGTTGCCAAACCCTGGAATTTGTGATATTTTTCTGATGTTCCACCAAATCTTTATTTTAAACTGATCGATGAAATTCCCTTGCATGCTATCCTTGACATGAACTTGCCCTGGGATCTGATCTTTTCTCTAGTATTTTAAAACCCAATTTTACTTCCCTGCTTTAATTTAATTTTCTTGCAAGATTAGTTTTAAATTTCAAAACCTTTCCAAATTTCTATTTACTTAGACAACAAACCGAAAACAAATAGTTTAGTATATGAGGTGTTCGTTTTTACAATCTCTGTGGGAACGATAATTTTAACTTATCACTATTCTATAAAAAAATCATTATAAAAATTAGTGATCAATCATTCTGAAGAATGTCCACCCAGAAATTGAAGAAGTTCTATCAACCGGACCGCTAAAGATCACCAAAGTAAATACTCAGCTCGGAGAAGCAGAAGGTCAGGAGATAGTGGAGAAGCCTTATGCAGAGTGGACGAATGACGACAGAGTTTGCTTTCAGCTGGATTCAGTGGCCATGGAGCTTATCCTTCAATCCTTACCGGCGCCACTAGTTGTTGAAGCTCTCGAGCACAGCAACGCCAAAAAGATGTGGGAATCTCTTTGCACCCTCAGCCTAGAAACGGCTCAGATGAAGTGGAACAAGCTTCAAAACTGTGTAGATAAGTATGAATATTTTCAAATGCTTCCTGGTGAAAATGTTTAATCAATGGAAGCTAGATTCAATGCTATTATATGTTAGTTGAAAAACTTGGGGAGAACTTTTAAGATTGCAGATATGAATGCAAAAATTATCTCCAAGATACCCAAGGAGGACTGGTTCGTCAAAACCACCAGCTTGAAGGAGAGGGATATCTTCGAGATGATGACCAAGGACGTGTTCGCCCAACTCCAAGCCCATGAATGGGACATACAAATGGCGAACAGGAATGAAGCAGTGCGAAGTGTCAGCACACATCCAGAAGGAGATGCTGCCTTTTTCGCAAAAAGGGAGTTCAAGAGAAGGCCTCAAAAGCCTTACCAAGCTGACAGATTTTTCGGACCAACGTCTACATCAAAGTCAGCACCAACACCTTCCTACCAGAAGAAGGAGGAAGAGAGATCCATTGAAGAGCTTGAGGAGCAGATGAGGAAGCTGACAAGACTTCTTGAGAAAGCCAAAGCCAAGAAGGAAGATTTGCAACCCAGTGAACTAAAGTTCAGTGAGAGACCTCCCAAAGCTTGCTTTGAATGCAACTCTCCAGACCACCTCAAGTATGAGTGCCCACTGGTTTCCAAGGAGGAAATGGAGTGCTTGAAGAGGGTATTCGAGAAGAAAGCTTCTAGAGCAGTTGCAAAGGTCATGCTTTCCAGAACCGAGATGCCAGACATCTCAGACAATGATGATGGCTACTACACATCAGACAATGAGGCCATAGAGGAAGCCTTCCTGGTGCTGATGGCCAATCTTGGAGAAGAGGAAGAAACTGAAACGGAGTGCACTATTCCGGTACACATTCCTAACTCACTTTCAATTCCTATAGCATGCGTAGAAGACAAATTTGAATTTTATTGCTCAGATTCAGAGGATGTTACCCTTGAAGCTTACAATAGAGAATTTTAAAAATTTTATGAGTTAAAAAATGTTTTAACTTGTGAAAATGCTTCACTGAAACTGAAAGTTTCAAAACTGACTAAAGAGATCTAAGGGTCGACGTTAGCAAGTGAAGACCTAGAAACTCTCTGAGTTTCCGTGTTTCCTTACACGAGACTTGAGTCTTCGACTCAAGTTATACACCGTGCTATCTTCTCCTAGCACGAGGCTGAAGCTCTTCTTTGGTGAATATATATTTCAGAGATATATTCATAGCAGTCAGTTTCCTAGTCTGGGATACTGATTCTCACGGGCGTATGCCAACCACCTGAGTTCTGAGAAGAACAGTAAACATCCAACCACCGGGAAGAGGGTTGCGGGGTGCCATCCTCACTTCAACCTGAAGACTAAGTCCACAAGGAGTTCTTAGGCGAGTGCCACAGCTGACCGAAGGACAGAGGCGCCGACAGGTTGTGTATAGATCGTAAGGAGGCTTGTATTTACTTAGTGAATTATCCAGATCTTGGCTCTGAAGAGTGGATGTAGGATATTGTGTTGTTTACTGCTTTACTTTAATACCTGCTCTATTTTTTTGTTTCACAAACTGACTTTTGAAACCTTCAATACTTGTCCAAGTATTGAAGAGTATATGTTGTTAAACTGACTTAACAAGAACAGACCTAAGCTTAAGTCTTCTACACACTAAACTGATGTACTCTGTTTATCCGAACCAGTGCAACTGTCTTTTATTACTTCCGCTGCATAGACAAACCTTCCGCTGCACAGTTTAGCACTCTGATTTCGGGATTACTTTGTATTTTCTTCACCATAGTAAAATCATCATCGAGGAGGCTTGAAGAGTGGACGTAGAGCTTACGCTCGAACCACTATAGATCTTTGTGTCATTTAATTTTTGTTTGTTATTTGTGTCTGCAATCGCTTCAATTCACAACAGAGAACGTAGAACTTAGGCTCCGAGTCTCTATAAATTCCTTGTTTTTTACTGATTTCTTACATTTTTGAAATATTTTTTGAAACTCAACACATTTTTATGTTGAAGTATATTCAAACTGAACATTGCACTATCTGCTCGCTCGCAAATCTTTTTTAGAAACACAAACTAGTCAAGAACCACCAATTGTGAGTGCAGGTTTAGATCTTAAAATTTTCGCTGCACACTATAATATACTTTGATCTCGGGACCAATAATATCGCTATCAAGTATGCATTTTCTGAAAAAATATAATCTATTTTATTTTTTGTTTAATTCTTTTTATGCTACAATATTATTGGTTTTAAGTACAACTTTATGCTTCATACGAAAGTCTGTGCAATATTATACGATTTATGCATAAAATTACAATTTTTATACACTAAATATATACAATTGATTTTGTTTGAAACATAATGAAATTATATTTATTTTTGGTTATGGAAAATATGGGAGAGACCACAAAAATAATTTTCGAACCACGTGCAAATAGACGTTTTTACAAGTATAGAGTAATACCCATTCAAATAATTATGTAATTCCAAACACAAAATCCCCACTTGAATAAAATAAATTAATAAACAAAATATCCATTGCGATGACAAACATGTACATGTCAATAGTGGCATTAAGAAAAACATAATCAATAGTCTATTACTATTCAATTCATACGGAACACATGTATTGCTAATTAATTCAAGAGTCTCCGCTTAAGTTGTAAGTCTTATTTTATTTAATGTTACATAGCTTATATTACTATCTAAATATAATGAAAGTTATTAATATTGTAGCTTGACGGCGTCGCCCCCCTCTTTATTTCTTTTTATAATATTATTAAATTTTTTTATAATAAATAATTATCTTTTTATATTATTTCTTACGAAAATATTATTACACTATTTTAAATAAGTAATTTTAATTGATGGCTAATTGTACTTATGAAATATTTGAATAAATTAAAACAATGATAAAAATATATATTTTAAAATATTGATATCAATAAGTAACTTAGTAGAATAAGTTTTTTATTATTAAGTGATGCATATCATATCTTTCTTTAATATTTTTTAAGAATATATAATTGTGTTGGACTTAAAGAGAATATATGAAATAAATAACTAAGAAAGATATAAATTATTTCAAATTACACTATGAATTGTAATATTTTATAATATTTTGAATAGAACCGAGTGAGATCTTGTTTTACATAAGTTTAATTCTTCATAGGACCATGTAGAATATATATAGGATTTAAAATATAATATTAGTATATTAACTAAATATTTTAATTTTTCGATTTAGTGATATCTCTATTTTTTAAATATTTAATTTGTTTATTATTATCATTTAGAGAAAAAGGTAAGAAAAGTGTTCAAAATATGAAATGGTTTTACAAAAGTTAAAAATATAGTATGGGGAAAAGATAGTCTCTTTTTAGTAATGTATAAGTCACAAACTTAATTATCACATAATTAATAATGTAAGCATATAAGAAAATCTAATATAATAATTTTGATATACTATAGTTTTAACTTTTTTACGCTAAATTTCTGCATCCGCTACTGTATCCAAGTCGTGTGTGCAGGTGGAATAAAAGTTGCATAGTCTTGTAAAAATAATGGAGAAGAAATATGATTCATAAAGATAAAAAAAAGGGTGAAGATTATCCTGAACAAGTTCCCATTAAAATGAGAAAGTTGTTTAATTATTTTTACCATGTTGCTCGAATACTATATTAGTATTCAAGCAATGTGGTAAACATATTCAAGCAACATGAGTATTCAAGGAATGTGATAATACAAAATAAAGTAACCTAGTAAAAATAATCAAGTCATTTTTTCATTTCTCACAAGGATTTTTTTCTCATGTATATATATATATATATATATATATATATATATATATATATATATATGATCATATACTAACTCGTCTCTATATACTAGCATGCTATCTACGAAATGCATTTGTTATATGGCTGAAAAATGCATAAGTAAATGCACCATTTTTATTGCATAATTGATGCACTGATCATTTTATATCCGGAATTTGTGCATTTTTTATTAAAACTAAATACAATAATATTTTATATGTGGATTTGGTGCATTTTTCAAAATGCATCAATCCTGCACAAAAAATGCTCCGAGCAGTTGCATTTCTTTGCACTAGATAATACATTTTCAGTCTTAAATATGTGTATTTTGTAGTTATTATTTAAGAAGGTGTTATCATATAATCACTATTATAAACAAATCTTCCTGTAAGAAAAAAGAATGAATCTAATCCATTAGATCTAAATAAATCAATAGTTGATATTCAATCAACAACAACTAAAACATAATCGAGCAATTGTTCGATTGTGTTTTAGTTGTTGCTTGATTAGTATGATGCTTAATTGTGTTATAGTTGCTGCTTGATCGTATATCAACCATTGATTTACTGAGATCTAATGGATCAGATTCATTCTTTTTTCTCACAGGGGATTCTTTCTCACCTGATTCGCTCCCTATATATAGCGGTGCAACCCAGGCTCAACATATGTCCATGAATAAACTAAGACCATGATATGTTCGTTAATTTCTAAAATCGATGTTCCTGATTTAAAGTAATCAAATGTCATTGTATAGCTCTGTTTGTATCATTGTAAGGGTAGTTTTGTCCAAATCGTATAAATAGGAAAGAGAAATAAGATCGTGTGGCGGGTTTTCAGGTCCAGTTACAGAAAAAAAAAAAAATACACCACGATCTATTCCATAATTAACTCTCAACTTCATTAATGTTTTACCATGATTTTAAGTTAATCGTTATCATTGTTTTTGGCTTTGAGTGTCATTGTTATGGTGAAATGTGTTCATTGTTTACCTATATTTGTGATCGTTGAAATTTGCTTAATCTATTAATGTGTCATTGTTATGGTGAAATGTATTCATTTTTTAACTATATTTGTGATCATTGTACGTATTTATAATGTAGCATTATTTCAGTTTAAATTGAAAATTTCATACCATTGAAAATTCGCAGAAACCCTAAGAAAAGGAAATAAGTATCATTGTTACGGTGAAATGTGTTCATTATTTAACTGTATTGGTATCATTGTACGTAGTAAATGTAGCATTATTTTAGAAGGTGAATCATAACCAATAAACACAATTTCATTGAACAGAAACAAAGGTTGTACAAAAAATTCGATAAAGCAAAAGAGAAAACCCAGCAAACAAGTCAGATCTAAAACCGAATCAAAAATGAATAAGAGTACAATAAGGAAGAAGTCGGAGGCGGCGGCGGCGGCTCGATATGAATCCTCAAAGGCGACGACGGCTCTCGAGAATAATATTTGATATTTAATTTAGCATGAAATTAGGTACTGCCTATTATATAAAATCTACCAAAAATTGAATAATATTTTCTTCCCATAACACTCTTTCAATTAAATTAAAAAATAAATTATCTGACACATGTCATTAATGTAGTCATCGGATAAAAAAAAATGAACGTCTGGATCATAGGTCATAGTTCATTCAGGATATATAGTTCAGAAATGAGCGCAACTCTCTCTCTCTCCCTATATATATATATATATATATATATATATGAGCGGATCAAGTGAGAAAAAATCATCTGTAAGAAAAAAGAATGAATCTGATCCATTAGATCTCAGTAAATAAATGGTTGATATACAATCAAGCATCATATTAATCAAGCAACAACTAAAACATAATCAAACAATTGCTCGATTGTGTTTTAGTTGTTGCTTGATTGTATATCAACCATTAATTTATTTAGATCTAATGGATAAGATTCATTCATTTTTTTTACAGGAGGATTTTTTTTACATGATCCATTATATATATATATATATAGGGATGCGATCCAGTGAGAACCACTCTTACCATAAGAAATAAGAATCAATCCTCGCCATTGATTTTGATAAATGAACGCTCAGGATTTTACTAAAATTTTCGGGCATTTTATCTCAAAAAACCTGCATTATAGGGTATTTTCGTCATTTTGTACTTATTTAAGATTATGTTTGTATATTCAACCTCGACATGCATTATATATCTTACAAACATGCATTATATACCTAGGAAACATGCATTATATACCTAGGAAACATGCATTATATACCTAACATTCATTATATACCTAACAAACATCTTCCTGCATTATAATAGGGTATTACTCTTATTTTAGAACAATATTACTATCATTATACGGTATTAATTCATGCATTATATAGGGTATTACTTTTATTTTATAGAAAAATTATAGTACTTCCATTATAATGCATATGTTATTACTATATAATGCATAACAGGTGCAAATTTAATGATGAATGATGATTTTGCTGGAAAAAAATATGTTGCATTTTATCTATCATATTCTGCATTATATACTATAACTTCATGCATTATATTGTGTAATTGTATTCATTATATAAGAATTCGTGTACTGTTACCAGAATTATGCATATAATCACTAATTTTTATTTTTATGATGATTTTTTAATCGGAACTATAGTGTATTAATTACTTTTATTTTAGAGCAAAATTATTTTACTTACATTATAATACATAAGTTATTTGATTTGTGCATAAGATTAATAATTTTCATTTGTTACATAGTTTACTCTCACTAAACATGTGCAATATTTTGGTACATTAAAAAATAATTTTAAATTAAGAGAATTATGATATTTATAATTTTAAGAGAGAGAAAAATATAACTATATGCACTAAATATAAGATATTCATATCAAAATTGATATGGAAAATATCTTAATTAATATGAAAAATTATAAATAAGGAGAATTCTCTAATTTTTAAGATTGAAACATATCTATCATTAATTTTCTCAAAGATTATTGTCATATATAAATTCTTATTCGTACATCAAACTATTTAAAATTATTGTTAGAATGAATATTTGAATGTCTATCATGTGAATTTTATTTTTAAGATATACTGATACTCTGTGGACCGCATTATTTTGACATCGACATGCATTATATACCAAGCAAACATTCATTATATACCTAACAAACATGCATTATATAATATAATAATATATATTTATATAACCTAACAAAAAGAAATACATAATTAAAAACAAGTATTGTATGATCAATTTTTATAACAACTATAATATTTTCTATAGTATGCAAAGATAATGAATTTTAATTTTTTTGTTGATCTCGCTAGAAAAAATATATTGCATTTTATCTATAATATTCTGCATTATATAATACAACTTCATGCATTATATTGTGCAACTCCAGTCATTATATAAGAATTCGTGTACTGTTACGAGAATTATGCATATAATCACTAATTTTCATTTTTTACGAATTGAAACATATGCAATAGGGATTTCGTTTCAAAGATAATTAAATTACCTTTAATTTGATATATAATACATTAAAAAATAATCTAAATCGAATGAGATATGATCATTTAAAGATTTAGGATGATTTTAGAGGAGAGAAAAAAAATATTACAAAATTACCCTTTAATGCATGTTTTACTACACTATAATGCAGACGGGATTTATTTAGTCTTGAGCGTTGGATCACCAATTGGATGACCGAGATTAGTTCTTATTTTCACATGGTAAGGGGAGTTCTTATGATCACTCCCCTATATATATATATATATATATAGGGGGCTGATCTGGTGAGAATAACTCTTATCATGAGAAATGAGAATAAATCTCGTCCATAGATTTGACAACTTCAATGATCCAGATTACATAAGAGCTTTAACAAAAAACGCGGCATTTTATCCTCATTTTACTTCATTAAAGGGCAACATAGTCATTACGAATGTACAGGGCGCAAAAGTTGTGTTTTGTTCATTTTATGTATTATATATTTCATTTTATCTTAGTTATACTTCATTTTATCTCAATTGCGAATCATTATAAAATAAATTCGATTCGCATTTTGATATTACAAGTGACATGCATTTTATCTTAGCAGTTCTTCATTATATCTTAGTTATTCTTCATTTTATCTCAATTGTGATTCATTATAAAATAAATTCGATATGGATTTTGATGTTACACGTGACATGCATTTTATCTTAGCAATTCTTCATTTTATCTCAATTGTTGTTCATTATCAAATAAATTAAATAAAAATAAAATCAATGTTTCGGAAAAAATGATTTCAATTCTCTTCATTTTATCTCCTATATACATCATTAAATGAAAAAATCTAATTTTTAGAAACAATTCTCTTCATTTTATCTCCTCTATGCTTCATTAAATGGAAAAGATTAAATTAAATAAAAATAAAATCAATTTTTCGGAAAAAGTATTTCAATTCTCTTCATTTTATCTCCTATACATCATTAAAAGAAAAAAATAAAATCTTTAGAAACAGTTCTCTTCATTTTATCTCCTCTATACTTCATTAAATGGGAAAAATTAAATTAAATTAAATTAAATTAAATCAATTTTTTAGAAGAATATGTTAAGTTCATTTTATCTATTTAAAACTTCATTAAATTAGAAAATTCAATTAAATAATAATAAAATTTAATTTAATTTTAGAGTATTGGATGACTCAACAAGACAATCGAAATCTTATAAAAATCGAAAAGAAAAGGAATTACAGATCCAAATATGTAATAATGAAGTTCGCGGAGAATAAAATGAAAATGGAAATTATTTGAGGGAGATACCATCAGGCTAAATAACAATGATATCCTTAAATATGTAATAATGAAGTTTGCGGAGGATAAAATGAAGACGGAAATTATTAAAGCATGACCGCAGATCTACTGAAATCAAAGGTTGAGATTTATTCTCATTTCTTACATTAACATCTATTCTCATATGATCTAACCTATATATATATATATATATATATATATATATATATATATATATATTTATATATAGGAGTGATCATATGAGAACTCCCCTTACCATGTGAAAATAAGAACTAATCTCGGTCATCCAATTGGTGATCCAACGCTCAAGACTAAATAAATCTCGTCAGTATTATAGTGTAGTAAAACATGCATTAAAGGGTAATTTTGTAATATTTTTTCTCTCTCCTCTAAAATCATCCTAAATCTTTAAATGATCATATCTCATTCGATTTAGATTATTTTTTAATGTATCATATATCAAATTAAAGGTAATTTAATTATCTTTCAAACGAAATCCCTATTGCATATGTTTCGATTTAAAAATCATCGTAAAAAATAAAAATTAGTGATTATATGCATAATTCTCGTAACAGTACACGAATTCTTATATAATGAATGGAGTTGCACAATATAATGCATGAAGTTGTATTATATAATGCAGAATATGATAGATAAAATGCAATAACTTTTTTCCTGCAAGATAAAAATAATTAAAATTCATTATCTTTGCATACTTTAGATAATATCATAATTATTATAAAATTTGATCATATATTACTTATTTTTAATTATGTATTGTAACGCCCCCAACTGACCTTCCCAATTTGGGGCCACGTTACATTGATGTTTCAGGTTTTGTCAAATACACTTCAAGAATTAATAAGCGGAAGACTTTAAAATAAATAAAAGATAAAAGTATTCATCAAAATGTACTTCGAGTCAAGGTTAACAAACAGTATCCAAAAGTTTAATTAATTAAAAAGGGAAGGAAGTTCAGAGAGTGTAGCAGCGTGTGTGTAGCGTGATAGTGACATGTATATGAAGATACATGTCACAGGATCTATTAACTTTCAAAAATAACTTCTTTGCTCCTCCAGCTTACACCCGCTACTTCCATCCATGCTACTTAACCTGCACGATTTAGAAATAACGCGAGGGGCTGAGTACTTTCGTACCCAATGAGAAACATGCCCGAAATTATACATTTATATAGGAAACATGCTATGCAACTCACACAGATAGACATGGGATTTTGTTGAAAAGATCCATGCTATCTAAATCATTTTATTTTCACGCACGTGATATTTATATGTTATTATATCTGTTTCGGTGTTGTAACAGGAAGTTGGCCGACTTCCAAGTTACGATGATCAGTTAGGAATGTAAATACACTCAACCTACTGTCATCTAAGTGCACTAATCTCAGCAATCCTTTTTGAGACCCGATCGTTTAATATTCATCATTCACAAACTCCATATTCATAATTTCCACATCCACATATCACAAATTCCCCTTATATCTACTAAAATCCCAATCATATGGAGTCGCTACTCCATACTACTAAATGAGTTCTAGCTCAGTTATGAAAACCTGGTTCCAAACTCATTTATTATACTCTCTTGTCGATGGGAAACGACAGAGGACAGATATAATAGCACAAAAACAATGCATAGCAATCTCATTTCAAATCAAAGCATTTTATAACACATTTTGAAAATAAAAACACGCATTTTGAGTTTTTACTGAAATAGTTTCCCACCTCGTTCTTGGCTTTTAGTTTAGATGCTTTCTGCTAGAATGAGCTCGTCTGTCCTTGCTTTCAATTTCCTACAATCGGTCAAGGTTATTCGAATTAGTACGAACAATCTAAGACAGGACAACTCACGTAACTTAATGTAATATCTAAATCTCATTAATCGAACAAGGTTTGAAAGGTATTCGGAAAGGAATGAAAATGCAAAACTGGAAAGTCTGGCTCTCTGTTTCGACCGAGATGAACCATCTCGATCGAGATGTCTGTCTCAACCGAGACAGAACTCATATCGACCGATATGGGCACATCGACCGGCATGAGCCCATCTCGGTCGATATACACTTTTCGACCGATATCTTATCCATCTTGCCCGTGTTCTTTACTTCGTCCGATATTCAACCATTTCGGGAATTCCTCTGACTCGACCGAGATCACACCCATCTCGACCAAAATGAATATTTCGACCAAGATGAGTGTCTTGACCGAAAATCCTTTATCGACCGTGGTAAGCTTCACCTCAGCCGATACGGGTCGTCTTCTAGGACTCTTCGCACGGCGGACCTGAACCCCTATCGCCCGAGAAAAGGGGGTTTAATAAATGTTGGGCCACAATGGTTTCTTCGTCCTTCTTTTCGCCGATTTTGGCCTTTCCGGCCGTCCGATCATACATGCAATTACATCAATCGACTCCCTAGACTACAAGGATTATGAATATGCTAACAAACATGAGAAATTCGCAAGGAATTGGAAAGAAAATGAAGCTCACCGGAGCTCTCAAGTTGACGGCGGCGGTGACGATTTCAGGTGACCAAAACCCACTTTCAGACCGTCCGAAGCTCCTCTACACGATTCAATCGCCAATACTCCAATTTAGGCTCGTTTGAACAAAATGTAATAATTAAACTCGAAATTGAATATTAAACCCACCTCAACTTCTCTCTACGTTTTCTCCGTCCACACTCAACTTCACGATCGCTGCTCTAGCTCAAAACGTAGCCCGAAGGACGAGCTTCACAATAGTGGCGACGGCTTGTCAAATGGTGGTCGGTGCTGGCTGGAATCTCGCCGGAAAGTCGACGGGTTTGGAGGGGTTTTTCTGAAAATGGTGCAGCTTTCTCTCTCTCTCTCTCTAGCTTATATCATAAGGTAGAAAAAGCTTACCTTATAACTCTCCCCCTTATTTATATATATATCCAATTCCCATGTATAATATCATAATTATACATATAAGTATACATATCTCTAATAAAATTCCATCTCACTTCTTTTTCACAATATAATTTCATAATAAATCTTCCCATATAATCCAACTCCATAATGATATTCTAAGTTTCTACATCCAAACTACTAAATAAATAGGCAAAATTTGGGAATAACTTTCATTATTAATTCTGAATCCAATTTACAAGGTCGGTTAATACACGGGGTATTACATCCCCTCACCCTTATAAAATTTTCGTCCCGAAAATTCACAAAGCTTCGAAAAGCTCGGGGTATCTCTCCTTCATCTTGTCTTCCAGCTCCCAGGTTGCTTCTTCATTCCCATGGTGGTTCCAAAGCACCTTCACGAGCGGAATGGACTTATTTCTGAGCTCTTGCATCTTCCGGTCTAATATAGCCTCTGGCTGCTCTTCATACCGTAGATCCGGACTTAAGATTACTTCTTCCTGACGGATCACGTGCTTAGGGTCATACACGTACTTTCTCAACTGAGATACATGAAATACGTTATGAATGTTGCCCATGCTCGGGGGTAGAGCTAATTTGTATGCTACTGAACCAATACGCTCTAGAATCTCATATGGTCCCACATAGCGCGGTCTCAGTTTTCCTTTTACTCCGAAGCGTATTATTCCTTTGGTAGGTGAAACTTTAAGGAACACCTTATCCCCCACTTTAAAACATAATTCAGTCCTCCTCGAGTTGGCATAGGATTTCTGCCTACTCTGAGCTTCTTTGATCCTTTGTCTGATCTGTCGAACTATCTCAATCATTTCACTTAATGCGTCCGGGCCGACAATCTTTCCTTCCCCTATCTCGTCCCAGTATAGAGGTGAACGACACTTCTTCCCATACAAGGCTTCATAAGGAGCCATTCCGATTGTTGCCTGATAACTATTATTATATGCGAACTCAATCAAAGGCAAAATTGGCTCCCAACTGCTCCCTCGGTCTAACACCACTGTTCTCAGCATATCCTCGAGAGTTTGGATGGTTCTCTCGGATTGTCCGTCTGATTGAGGGTGAAACGCCGTGCTGAAATTTAGGCGAGTCCCCAATTCCTGTTGTAAACTCATCCAGAATCGAGATGTAAACTTCGCATCTCTGTCAGGCGTGATAGATTTCGGCACTCCGTGCAGTCTGACTATCTCTCGGACATAAATCTGTGCTAGCTTATCTGATCCATAGTTTACCTTAATTGGTAAGAAATGAGCACTCTTCGTTAGACGATCCACAATAACCCATATCACCGTATTTCCTTTATGTGACCTCGGTAACCCCGTTACGAAGTCCATAGTGATATGTTCCCACTTCCATTCAGGAATGTCTAACGGCTGTAATTTCCCAAACGGTCGTTGATGTAATGCATTAACTTGCTGACATATCAAACATCTCTCCAAATATAAGGCTACATCTTTCTTCATACCATCCCACCAGTATCTAGTTTTCAGATCTTGATACATCTTAGTACTTCCTGGGTGAGCGGTATACGGTGTATCATGTGCTTCACTCAATATCTCATTCCTCAATTCAACGCTGCTTGGCACTAAAATCATGTCCCTGAATAATAGAGCATTATCGGGTGCCTCGCGATATTCTCCCACTGGCTTCATTTTTAATTTCTGGCGCAGTTTCTCAATCTCTGCGTCTTCCCTCTGTGCCCTGATTATCCTATCTCTTAAATCCGGTACTACTGTTAAGACTGCCAAATCACACTTCTTCCTTTCTGAAGGTGATATCACTTCTAAGCTCAACTTCTCAAATTCTCTGATCAAACTGCCTTCTCTTGTGAGCATACAGCCTAACTGAGCTTCTCCTTTCCTGCTCAAGGCGTCTGCTACTGAATTAGCCTTTCCCAGGTGATAATTGATTGTCAGATCGTAATCATTCACGAGCTCTAACCATCTCCTTTACCTCATATTCAAATTCTTTTGTTCGAAGAAATACTTCAAACTTTTGTGATCCGTGAATATGGCACATTTCACTCCATAGAGATAGTATCTCCAAATCTTCAACGCGTGGATTACGGCTGCTAACTCCAAATCATGAGTTGGATAGTTCACCTCATGCGGTCTTAATTGCCTTGACGCATATGCTATCACCTTTCCTTCTTGCATTAACACACAGCCCAATCTGTTCTTCAAAGCATCAGTGTAAACTTCAAAATCTTATCTGGCTCCGGTACGGCTAATACTGGCGCGGTTGTTAACAATTGCTTCAACTTCCGGAAGCTTTCCTCATATTCAACCGTCCACTCAAACTTAACATTCTTCTGTAGTAATTGAGTCATCGGTTTTGCAATCTTCGAGAAACCCTCGATGAACCTTCTGTAATAGCCTGCTAAGCCCAGAAAACTACGAATCTCGTTCAGTGTAGTCGGCGATTTCCAGTCCATCACTGTTTGAATCTTGGCTGGATCCACCTTGATTCCATCTGCCGACACGATGTGACCCAAGAATGTCACTTCTCTCAGCCAGAATTCTCATTTACTGAATTTGGCATACAACTTCTCATCCCTCAAGGTCTGCAAGTCTATTCTCAGATGCTGCTCGTGCTTGGTTTCACTCTTTGAGTATATTAGAATATCATCTATGAATACCAACACGAAGTTGTCCAGATACGGATGGAATACTCGGTTCATCAGATCCATGAACACTGCAGGAGCATTCGTAAGTCCAAACGGCATTACTACAAACTCGTAGTGACCGTATCTAGTTTTGAACGCTGTTTTCAGAATGTCCTCCTTTCGAATCTTCAACTTGTGGTACCCTGATCGGAGATCGATCTTAGAAAACACCTTTGCTCCCATGAGCTGATCGAAAAGATCATCGATTCTCGGTAATGGGTATTTATTCTTCAGCGTTAATTTATTCAGCTCTCTGTAGTCAATGCATATTCGCATTGATCCATCCTTCTTTTTGACAAACAGAACCGGTGCACCCCATGGTGACACGCTTGGCCTGATATAACCCATATCCAAAAGTTCTTGCAACTAGACTTTCAGTTCTTGTAATTCTTTCGGGGCCATGTGGTACGGCGCTTTAGAAATTGGTGCCGCACCCGGTTCTAGATCAATAGTGAACTCTACTTGCCTGTCTGGCGGCAATCCTGATAATTCCTTTGGAAACACGTCCTCAAATTCCCTCACTATTGGGACATCCTGTACCGTCAATTCTGGCTTCTCTTCTCCCTCTAAGTACACGAGAAAAGCTTGGTTCCCGGTCTTTCGCAACAACTTCGTTGCCTGAATTGCAGAGATTACAGGTACCCTCTGTCTTCTCTTAAATCCATGTACAAATGCTTCTTCATTCCCTTGTTGAGGAACGATCACTTTTCTCTCGCTACACAAGATAGTCGCCTTATTCTCCGACAGCCAATCCATTCCTAGGATTACGTCTACATCGTGAATATCCAAAACATTCAGCTCTGCCACAAGAATTTCATTCTCGTTCATCTTGATTCTCAAGTCTCGGCACACTAAAGTAGAAATAGTTGTTTCTCCTGAAGGTATTACTACGTGCAAGTCTTGACTATTCTTTTCTACTTTAAGTCCTAATGCCTCAACACTTGCGGATGAAATGAATGTATGCGATGCTCCCGTATCAAATAATACCATAACAGGTATATCATTTATGCATCCCATACCTGTCAGGTTTCCATCATCCTGATTTCCGTCCAATGCATAGGCACGGGCTCTCTTCTGTTGGCCATCGCCGCCCTGCTGGTTTCCCTCCTGGTTCCTAGGTGGCGCCTGATTTCCCTGCCTTCCACCTCCTCTGTTTCCAGCATTTCCTCTCCACGGCTAGTGGTGTCCCCTTATAGCCCTCAGATGTTGGTTCTCCGGCCTCTGAAAGTTCTGTCGATTGCCTCCCTGTGCTGGCGGTGTAGGGCAGCTGTTTGCATAGTGTCCTTGCCCTCCGCAGTTGAAACATCTGCCGGCATTTCCTTGGCAGTTCCCAACATGCCTTCTGCCACACCTCTGGCAGTTATGTGGTCCTGCCTGATCCCGCCTCTGAGCCTGATGAGGGTTGAACCTCTGAAAGTTTTGATGGTCTGGCCTCCCTTGAAAATTCTGTGGCCTGCCTTGGTCATGGCGCTTCTGATGGCCTTGACCCTGTACGAATTGCCTTGGCGGCTCCTCAAATTTCCTCTTCTGATTTGAACCTGAAGCATGCGCCTCCTGCGCTCCCCATTCTGGCATCTTCTTCATATTTTTGGACGCTTCTATGTCCAAAGCGTGGCCCAATAGCTCCTGGTAACTGAACCCTTTCATGGTTGCCAGTTGTGTGCGAATCTCCTCGCACAATCCATCTCTGAACTTCTCTGCCATCTTCTGTGGCGTATCCGCCAGATGCGAAGCCATCTGGAGCAGTTCTCCAAACTTGGTGTCATATTCCTCTACTGTCAACTTTCCTTGCTCAAACAGGAAAAACTCTACCACTCTATCCTTTCGGTACTGCCTCGGAACATACTTTTCAAAGAATGCTTCTTTGAATCTCTCCCAGCTGATGTTGTCCCTCTGTGCTGGAGCAATAGACTTGGCATAGGTCTCCCACCACCTATCTGCCTTTCCCTTGAGCTGATAAGACATGCAGTTTATTTTCTCATCCTCTGAGCATTTCATATGCTTGAATATCTTCTCAAGCTCTCTTATCCAGTCCTCTGCAGCTGAAGGTCCTCCTGTTCCATCAAAAGTTGGTGGGTGTTGCTTCCTAAATGTTTCCACCCACATAACAGATGGAATTTCTGGTATATTTCCGTGAGGTGGCAGATCCTGTCCTTGGTGCCCCGCAGCACTCTCTTCATCAGATAAGATTTCAATATTATCATGTCCCTGGTAAATGGGATCTTCTTCCCAGAGTGGTTCTTCATGTACAGGTTGTGGAATAGCTCTTCCACGACCTCGGCCTCTCTGGCCTCTACCTCTTCCCCTGCCTCTGCCACGGCCTCTACCTCTTCGTCGACCTTGATCGATGAATTCCATTATCTTTACTGCAAAACAACACTTATCTATCAATTTCATAGCATCCTCACATAAATATGCTCATAATATCCTGGATCATACCATTCATTCATTACTCACTCAAAGCTTGTAAACAATCAACACTACATTTCAAATCCAAAGGTTCCATACAACAATCATCAAATACCACAATCAGTCTCGCTCGTCACAATCCGATACAACAAAAATAAGTTCCAACAAAAGGTAAAGTTCAGCAATAATTAAGTTTCGGTCTCCGTCCTGAGTAGATCATAAATAGAGTGCAAACAACAATAATGAAACGTCCAAATCTCAATAAAACAACGGGTAATAAACTTATGCCTCTTTCACACGGATCCCTCAGATGGATCCTCCTCCTCAGCATCATCCTCCCTCTTCATCGGCCTCTTACCCCTATCTCGAGCTGTCATCCTCCTCCCTAGGCTGCTCTCAGTGTCACTGGATAGACAAATAGGTGCCTGTTGCATCCCCTGACCATAGGCAATCCCATGACCTCCGAACATATCCTCATACCCGCTAGTGGTCTGCCTCGGCCACATCTCGGCGCTGTCCAACCCATAGTCATGCACCTGGTTGGCATCGCTAGGCCCTCCCAAATCCTGCTGTGGCTGCTGGACTGGTGGTACAGTGGTATCCTGAAGTCCATATGGCAAGGTCGGGTCCTGCTGCTGTGGTGGATCGTGAACTGAAGTGGTGGAAAAGTCGCACCATGCGTAAGGATCATACGCTCCTCCCTGCTGTAATCCATGCTGGGGTGATGCATACGCTGCTACAGGCGTGCTCGGTGTAGGACGTATCCTAGGGCGCGACGTGGATGCAGGTGCATCAAGTGTCGTAGACGGTACTGGTGGTAAAGCTGGTGTCCACTGCGGCGATGACTGCTGCAATGCCACCTGGTAATCAACATAGCCTGAGGATCCAACAGGATCAAAGTGGGGTCCGACCGATCCTCCTGGTCGATGCTCGGATGGCACTACCATCTGTGCTATGGAAGATGAGGCAGGTCTAGGCCCTGTCTGCGGTGCCTCGCCTGTCGCTGATGCCTGGGTGCCCCATGAAGATGTCGGCGATACTCCCTCGGCTAGAACCATTTCCTGAATAAGTGCAGCCATGAAAGTCTGAAAACTCCCCCGGGTGCCGGTCCTCTGATTACGGTGGACTCTAGCTAGCTCCAAAGTCCGAGTGGTCCATCTCGATGGCATCAGCTCTGTGGTCCTCTCCATCGCCTCCGCATCCGTGATGCCCTGTCCTCTCGCTTGCCTCCAAAAACTCCAGAACTCCATCAACGTATTAGGAAAATTATCCTCCTCAAATGGTGTGGCACTCTTAAAGCGAAAAGTTGCACTCCTAGGGTCCATCCGTCACGAAAAAATAGTAAATGATCAGTCCGAGATCAACATAACATCAATACGCGCAACTCGGTGTCTCGGGTCATCTTCTGGCCTCCGATACACTATGCCGAGGGTCTAAACGAATCCTCGCGCTAAAACACACTCACTCGAGTCTCGACTGACGTGCCAGGCTCCTTGTGCATTCTGCACACTTTACCAACTACTGGATTTTCCAATTCAATGAAATTTTCAATTTCACAACATAAGGGCAAAGTTCTAAGTTCAATTATTACAAAATGTACTCACTCCATTCTCACAATTATCAAATTATCATTGTCGATCAAATCATTGCCTTTTCAAGGCCCACCATTAGTTCATCAGTCATGATTCATACCAATCATTCTCTCCATCAATCAAGTTATTCCTATCTGAGCTCATTATATTCTAGCACATCTATAGCCATATTATTGAGGTTTTAAGCTTGCAATTATTCAATACCTCATAAATCAGTTCAAATTCAGTTCAACTTCCAAGAAAAGGTCACCCTGCGGTGCCAAATAAACTCAACACTTTTAAATTTCAAACACCAAACTTTTCATTCGTCAAGTTCTTTGACTTTTGTAAACACCACTTTTCAACTCAACCCTTTCCACATCAATTCAAATCACATAAACAATTTTCAGTGTTAGCACTCTTGCTCAACACAAAATAAATCAAGTTTATTTCAGTTCACAACAAAATATCTCAACTCCTTGTTTCTCCCATACTTTACTTTCCTTTCTCAATAAATTCTCAAAACATTTGTGATGTTTTCAAAATACTCAAAGCTTATTGAAATTGCAAGCTGGCAAACTTTTAACTTAAACAAATTCAAAACATACCTCAGGTAGCGCAGGATGGAGTAGGGTGTAAGCATGAACGATCACTTCACATAAATTTTCAAAACATTTAAGGCTCGAAGTTTCAAATTACTTTAAAATCCTTTAAAACTCAGCTCTGATACCACCTCTGTAACGCCCCCAACTGACCTTCCCAATTTG
>JAPKLW010000858.1:292439-325613 GCA_026898455.1 Plectranthus barbatus
TCGTATTTATGTAAAAATGAAGTAAATCGGGCTAAAAATGAAGTAAATTGGGCTAAAAATAAAATAAATCGGGCTTAAAATGCAGGTTGCTGTTTGTGTTTGAGTTTTTTTACAGTTTTAACCTTTAAAGGCTAAAACTGCAGGATATTGGGGCAAAAATGCCGCGTTTTTCAATTTGCTGAGAATGAATCCTGTTCATCGATTTGATGAGATGGACGCGCGATATCTATTCTTATTTCTCATAGTAACTCCTATTCTCACCTGATCACTACCCTATATATATATATAGAGAGAGAGAGAGTTGCGTTCATTTCTGAACTAAATACCATGAATGAACAATGACCTAAGATCGAACCGTACAATTTTTTAATCCAATTGCCCTTGATTTGACATGTGTAATTTATTTTATATTTTTTTTAATTACAAAGGGTATTATAGGAAACATAAAATATGCATTTATTTTTGTATCTCCATGGATTTGGTAGTTTCCATTATTTACGCATAATTTTCTCCAAATCAAATCCCTAGAGATTTATTCAAAATTAAGAGCACGTTTGCAATTCCTAGAATAATCTTCCCAGCGAAAATTCCTTCCTCCACCATCAACCACCATCGTGCAACCCGTCGTAGGGGGATTGCTGCCTGCGCCACCTCTTTGCAGCCGCCCAAACAAGATCTTTCCCCCTCCCCCACGGTGGTGCTCACCACATGCGATCGCTGCTTGGTATTTTCTAGGGTTTTTGAAGACATTTGTCTTAATTTTCATTAGAAATTTCCGATGACATGCAATTTTCTCCTCCCGTGCGCGGCCCGGCGCAGTCGTCACTGTCGGCCTATTTTTTGTCGTCCGAACATTGTGGTCCAGTCTTAAAGTCCGATTCGCGGTTTGGCCATTCCACATGGACGATTTTCATCCAAGATCCGCTGCTGTGACTAGTGGTTTGCTGCCTTGTCTCCTCCGGCGACGTGGACGGCTATTGTTTATATCCTTAGGTTTAAAGTGTTTTTTTCATTATTTTTATGTCATATGTGATTATCATTGTTATTTTAAATTTGTGTCATTATTTTTGAATAAATGTCTCATTGTTCGTGTTGGTCCCGATTTTTCAGAGTATAAAATGTTACGCAGCGGAAATAATGTAAAGTGTTTTCTTGCACGCTACTTACACACAGCTGACAACTGGCAACTGGTCAGCTGGCGCTGGTTACTCAGTACGCAGCTGGTGATTCAAAACTTAGAATATTTAGCCTTGTTTGCACAGTTATATATCAGTTTCAGGATATACTCCAGCACTTGAGTGCTGGGTTTAAAATATGAATGAAACACAGAAAGCTGATAAATAACAAAGGATTTTTATAGTGGTTCGATCAATCGATCTATGTCCACTCTCCAGTCGAAGCACTGGAAATTCCACTAAGAGTAATCAGGTACAGGTCTCCTACGATCTATCTCTAGCTGGTGAATGCCTCGTCCACCAGTTCACTAGATCAACCGCTCCCGGTCCTGGATCCTTCTTCAACTCTCCTCAGCTAATGGAGTGCGAGCACGTCACTTCAACCTCCACAGCTAGCTGGGTGTTTTAGTTCTCCCAAGAACGTAACAGTCTCTACGACAGAATGCCCGTAATAACTCAAGTGCTGGTAAGCACAGGAGCTGCTGTGAACTCTCTCGTAGGAGAAAGAACACCAAGTGAGATCTTTAACTTACAAGCTTAAAGCTTGAAGTCTCGTGTTTGATAAATCAACACACGGTAAGCTTTATGAAAAGCCTCGAAAGTATTTTATGCGATCTTGCAATAATTTCAGTTCTTTCGGTGGTTGAGCAGATGAGTCTTATCGTGGAATCAATGGCTCGTGGAATCTTATGTTTGAATGTTGGTGGTTGCGACGTATTTATAGCCGCAGGAACCGATTCAAACTTTCTAGCCGTTTGGACGCATCCGGAAAGGTGTCAGACCTCGGATGTCCTTCTGACGGTGGCAGGTATGCTTTTCCGGAAAGGAACCATACCTTTGACCGCTTTATCTGACACAGATCTCTTTGTGTTAGAACGGCTCTTTCTGTCAGTCCGAGGAATAAGACTGGCGTCTTGTGACTGATAGACTTTAAGTTATCCTTCCTTAAAGTCATCCTTTGTCAGTCGATTCCTCAGAGAATCTTCTTTTTGTCTCTACGGCGCTGGGAGAGAGAATCTGGAATTCTGCTGGTAACATCTGACTGGTAGATCATTCTGGTGATCTTGTGCTGGCAGTCTCTGCTGGTGACTTGCCCTGGCATCACCTAAGTCTACCAAATCTCTGGATGTTAACTCTTTTCGGAATCTCCCATGACTGGTGAAATCACCGCTGGTGAATAGTGTAAGTAGGAACACTCATTCTCCTGGTAAGGTTCGTCAGCCGCCTGCTGATGAAACCCTTCCCAACTGGTGAACAGTACCCAGTCATAAGCGCTTCTCATGCTGGTGAACAGTGTCAGCACGAGTCTTTGTCAGCCGCCTGCTGATGAAACCCTTCCCAACTGGTGAACAGTAGCCAGTGGTAAGCGTTTCTCATGCTGGTGAACAGTGTCAGCATGAGTCTTGATCAGCTGCGACTTACAACTCAATAGACCTAAACAGGACTTTACATTTAAGACTAGATCTATGTAGAGACAACTGACGCTGGTAGGACTTAGGATTTGATCCACCAAAACTATAATCTAAACAAGTACGCTACTGGGGGAGGAAACCTTAGACAGATTTCCCAACAGTTCGAATTCTTGTTTAATGGATTGTTAATTGTTTATTTATTTTCTACATTGTGTGAATTCAGTTGATATGTAGCATTGTACGCTGCCGACGTTATCATTGTTACATATAGTTAATATAATTTTATCAAAATTATCGGTTTAATCTTAATTGATGTTTAATAAACCTTTAAGATCATTGTTATCTTTATCAAATATCATTGCACGATGTTGACATTATCATTGTTACTTGTATTCAATATCATTGTAGGAATAATAAAAGTTGTTTATGATTTAACGATAATATATTAGTCTTTAGTATATCATTTTTTTCGTATGTTATATCATCATTTATAGTTATTTTTATCATTAATTATAATTTGGTGCAGTCAATTTTTTTAACACTAATCATATAATTATTTATCGTCTAATTTATCCTAGATTATGACGACACAAGTTTTAATGATTATAAATTTTTATTTTTGAGTGTATCATTTATAATATATATATTGAATAAATTAAATGGGAAAGGTGTTACTATTTTTTTATTACGCAACGTTTCAATTAATATCATTTATGATAATATTTTCGAATTCTAATATCATTTATTTTCTTTTGTTTTATCTTCACATTTTTATAATAATGTCATTAATTCTGTTATTTCAACAATTTACCAGTTATTACATATACAATCTTAAATTCCTACATTCATTTCAATGTTGCATATTGAGGTTGTAATCATAAATATATTGTTCATCGCTGTGAGCTAAAATTTATATTCCAAGTACAAAAAAAAAGTTTTTCAAGGTATGTGATACATTAAACTTTGCAAACGCTGTCAGCACAAATTTATATTCAAAATACCAAACAAAAGGATCGGTGTATATTGTGCCAAACATTGCTAACTATTAAAGTCATAAACATCAAAAGGAACAGTGCATATTGTTTCAAAAGCACATCAAAAACCAACACGATTTCATGTAACATCTTTTGCATCTTCCTAACCATCACTTTGCAGGAACTCACTGATGTAAGTATCAACATCTACTTCAGTAATCTCGTTCTCTGATTCTATGTAATCATTGCTTTCTTTCTCATTCTTCAAAGCACAAAGATTGTTTGCGGTCAGGAGTAGCGAGGTGCAATACTTTGATCGTAGATATCGGTACACTAATGAAAGAAACACTCCCAAATCCCATTTGGTTTACTGCTCTAGTTTGTTTCTCATTAAATGTCTGCATTTTTTTTACCAACACTTCTGGACTCCTCTTCGCAAACAACTCCCTGACTGAGTTTGTTTTTTCCATTTTACGCTTTGGCTGTTTAGCTGTAGTTTTCACAGGTTAATGTGGTTCTTCAGTGAAATCATCATCACCGTCTGATGATCTACCACGTTTATGTCCTACATTCAATAATAATAAAAGCATCAACTTTTTTCACAAATTAATTGACTCTGTTTTTACAAAAAAAAATGATAAACAATAAACTTGAATAATGATAAATTTATATTAAAACAATGACAAATATTTATTCATAAATTAATTGACTCTGTTTTTGAAAAAAAAAATGATAAACATTAAACTCGAATAATGATAAATTTATGTTAAAACAATTACAACTATTTATTCATAAATTAATTGACTTTGTTTTTGAAAAAAAATTAATGATAAACAATAAACTCTAATAATGATACATTTATATTAAAACAATTACAAATATTTAATCGTTTATATAGAATCAACTATTAACACATTACGCTTTCCTTTGTCAGTATATTTATAATTACAGAACAACAAAATCACTTGATTATCAACCAAATAATGCTACAAACCATACGTACACCAATATCCAATTTAAATTTAGACTATCCCGCGCTTTATGTTCTTCGTGAACTTCAAGAAATTTATCAAACTTAGAACAGCTTTGCTACACATAGTGCCATACCAGTTTTAAATTCGAAAAAAAAAATTGAGAACAAAAAACTAACCTGAAAGTGAAACCGCCGTCGTCGGTTCATCGATCGAAGCCATTTCAGCAACGCCTTAATTTTTCCGGGTAAATTTGACGCATGAACCTAGAATTAAAAAACGCAAATGTATCAGTTCATCACATCGATTCTTTGCAATTTAGTAAATCAAAAAATGATGATACAAAATAGCAAAACAAAAAAACAAAAACAAACTTACCGATTGAATGCGGCTTTGCAATTTCGTCAAAATGGAATTGTTGGTCGTCGACTACTTTCTTCAAACTTTACTACTCTGACGCTTCAACTTCTAGATTTTGGTAGGTTTGGTCAATTAATGATACTCCATAAATTCTATAGAAAGTTAATAATTGAAAGAGATCGTGTATCTATTTTTTTGGGAAACTGCTCCCTTAATATTCGCTTGTGAGATTTTATTAGATATGAATTTTATTTGTTTTGGACATTTTTAACCTTATGATGATATATCTAATTAAAAACAATGATACACGACATGGCAGAATTCTGGACGTTGATCTCATGAATGTGCGGTTAGATCTTGGTCTCTGTTCATTCACAGAACCTTGTTCAGCCTAGATCGCACCCCTATATATATAGAGTTGTGATCATATGTTACTCATTCTCTAAATGTTATATGAGACCAAATCTCAACCATTTATTTTATCAATCTAACGGTTATTAAATAATGAATTAATTTTTATTTTTAATTTTTAAATATAAATTAAGGGTATATTAGGTATATTAGGTAATTAATTTATATTATTCTCTTTCATTAACCAATCCCACGTTGTTTCTTAGTTTTCCTTCTCTCATAATTTTTCTCTCTCCTCTATAATTCTTATAAAACTTTAAATAATCATAACTTCTTCAATTTGAATTATTTTTTCACTTATTATATATTAAATTAAAGATAATTTAATTACCTTTCAAACGAAATCCCTATTGCATATGTTAGGAATAAGGTAATTGTAGCAAAATCAAATAATGTAATAGCTAAAACTAAATAATGTAACATAATAATAAGAATAATGTAATACTGTAATACTAATAAAGAGAATTACATATTGATGAATAAAGAGAACTATTTGTTTCTTTTTTGGGCAAGAAATCAGACATTAATAATGTAATATACAGTGAACACATAATGTACCAATCAGTCGATATACAATGCACCATTCAGATAATACTTTTATCTACATCATGTAACCGCAAAAAACAGACATGAATAATGTAATATACAGTCAAATAATGTAATATACAATCAATACATAATGTACCACTCAGTTAATATATAATGTATCATTCAGACAGCTCTTTGATCTATATCATGCAACCACAAAAAATACATACATGAATAATGTATATAAGGTTAAATAATGTACTATAAAGTTGATGCATAATGTACCGCTCTGTCTACACATATTGTACCATTCAGGTAACATTTTGATCTATATACTGCAACCGCAAAAAGAAAAAAAAAGATATGAATAATGTAATACACATGTGACACATAATGTATCACTCAGTCGATACACAATGTACCATTCAGGCAACAATTTGATCTATATCATGCAACCGAAAAAAATAAACATGAATAATATAATACAAAGACGACACATATTGTAGCACTCGGACACCTTTTTATGTATAAAATGCAACCGCAACTGTGAAATCAAGATTTTCCCCAATTTTTATACCAACAACATCAAAATTAGGTAAGTATAAAATGTCATTACATTATTATCTATATTATGGTACATTATTTAGCTTTACCTATTACATTGTTTAGTTTTACTTCGATTATTTAATTCTGAACATATGTGATAGGGATTTCGTTTGAAAGATAATTAAATTATCTTTAATTTGATATATAGTATGTAAAAAAATAACTTAAATTGAATGAGTTATGATTATTTAAAATTTTATAAGAATAAAAGAGGAGAGAGAACATTGATGGAAGAGAGAGAAATAAGGAATAACGTAACATTGAGTTGGTTAATGAAAAATAATAATATAAATTAATTACCTCATTACCCTTATTATATATTTAATCACTAAAATCTAAACTTAATCCTATCCATCCAAATTCAAATTGGAAGGTTGGATTTTAGTCTCATATAATATAGGAAAGCTAGGTAACCATATAATGCTAACCCTATATATATATATATATATATATATATATATATAAATATAAAGTGTGGTCGAGTGGGTTCATGATTTACAGCTCGATCGAGTTGAGAGCGACATTTAAGAGAATATAGCTAAACATGAAAGAAGGAAAGTACATAACGTATTGTGATCACATTGAAACTACGAATTGGACAAAATCGTTTTCTACTATTAGAGCTTGGGATTTTAATAAAATGATTGAGATTTGTATGATTTAAGTTTTTATATGAGTGTGATCTAGTGATAAATTCTCTCAGTGTGTTAAAATATTGGGAAAGTTATCAGCTTTACTATTGTATTTACTTCTAAAATCATAAAATAAAAAATGCACTGAAGTCGTATATTATATTTTATGTGATATTAAATTTTTGAATAAAACCCTTAAATTAATTTTACCCAAAACTTGAAAAATCTATGCTACACTTGCACGAGCTCTTTTTTTCTTTAAAGTCATCACAATTTATATTTTCTGTACCATTAATGCCACATCGATCACTCTCCATCTCTCAATTAAATGGCATAACGCGTAGGGATGTAATCGAATCGAGTTGAGCCGAGTAGTGTCGTGCTCAAGTTTGACTCATTTAGTATCGAGTCGAGTTTCGAGTTTTTTTGTCGAACATTTTGAAGTTCACGAACTTTATCGAGCCTAAACGAACTTTCTAAATTTGGAATATATTTAAAATATCCATAATTATTTTGAAAGAAAAGGTTATTTATTTCTAAATTAATATCATATTCATCCTCAAAATTCTAAATTTTCTCATTATTAGAGACTTATCATTATTGTTACTCTTAAATCATGAAAGATATTACTTTTAGAGAATTAATTATTTTATATTTCTTACTAATTAATTTTGGCTCACGAGCTTGCTCACGAGCTCACGAGTCAAATACTATGATGCTCAAGTTTGGTTCATTTAATAAATGAGCATCTCTAAACGAGCTCGAGCGAGCTTTTATCGAGTCGAGATTCGAGTAGCTCACGAACAGTTTGATTCATTTACAGCTCTAAATTAACGCGTGACTCCACCCCTGTAAATTACTGAGACTATTTTTACTAAAATAAATATTATGATAAAATTCTATAACAATTAAATAAAAAAAATTGACTCCTACATTAAGATAATATTCATAATTTTCTCTAAATATTTTAGTTTCATGATAGTTGATCCCGTACTTATATAGAGAACACATAAACAATAACACTAATATAAAATTGTTATCTTTTAACGTATTTTTATGCTAAAAGATAACACATTTTTAGTGTATGACAACACTTTTCAATAAAAAGTATTATCTTTTCACCATCGTTGTTTACTTTTTTATTGTAGTGTTACTACTATACTTGTGACTGTCGAATAGATCTCTCTCTACACATCTATATAAAAATGACTCCTACCTTTAATTACAGCCAAGAGCATTGCAAGAAATGGTGCATTCAATAATAGGGATCCTTCTCTTTCTAAGTTTCCACATCTTCCCTCTCCTCGCAACACACAAACTCCTCCACCCCCTAGACCCTCTCACTCCCTCCGAGCTCATTCAAGTCCAAACCCTAGTCAAGAAACTGCACCCAAATGCCACCTTTCACTACGTGGGCTTGGACGACCCTGACAAACACAAGGTCCTCTCATGGCTGTCACAGACCCCGCCGTCCAATCTCGCAGGCCATCGACGAGCTTTCGTCATGGCACGCATCAATTCCGAAAGCCATGAAATCATCGTAGCTTTGTCGAAAAACTCAATCTTTTCCGACAAGATCTACTACGGGAGCGGCTACCCGATGCTCAACAGCGAGGAGCAAGTGATTGCTAGCGAGTTGCCAATCAAATATGCACCGTTTAAAGCTTCCATTGCGAAAAGAGGCCTTAAATTAAGTGAAATATTGTGTGAAGCCTTTACCGTTGGATGGTTTGGGGCAAAAGATACAAAACGAGTGGTCACGATCATGTGCTACTACATTGATGGCACGATCAACTTTTACATGAGGCCTGTCGAGGGCATCACGGCGACCGTGGATCTCGACGAGATGAAGATCGTCGATTATCGGGATCGTATGATCGTCCCCGTCCCTAAAGCCGGCGGTACGGACTACCGGGAGTCGGAGCAAGATCCGCCGTTCGATACTCATATCAAGGGCATGACGATGTTGCAGCCGGACGGGCCTAGCTTCACCCTTGATGGACATCATGTGAGGTAGTACTGTTACATTGAATATATATAGAGAGAGTAGAGAGTTTATCATATAATAACACCTTCCTAAATAATAACATAATAAATAAAAAATACATGTATCCAGGACAAAATAAAGTTGTTCGAAGTATAATTTATGTCGAATTTATAAATTTTTATCATAAACGTAAATACAATGAACTATATAATAACATTTTTATACGGAATTGATGTGTTTTTTTATAATAAACTTTAATGTAGTGAACTATAAATAAAAACCACTTGAGATCCTCATCCCACTTTTCATGTTTCACTATTAATTTTTATCATATAATCAGTATCCTGTATATACATAAAATATACATATAATGTTATTAAATTTTGATATTAGGTGGGCTAATTGGGATTTCCATATATCATTCGACATGAGAGTTGGTCCAGTAATATCCGTAGCATCAATCTACGACCATGAAATGAAGAAGCAGCGGCGCGTGCTCTACAAAGGGTATATATCAGAGATGTTTGTTCCATACCAGGATATGGAAGATGAATGGTATTACAGAACTTTTCTTGACGCCGGCGAGTTCGCCTTCGGCGTGTGTGCGATGCCGCTGCAACCGTCGACAGATTGTCCCAAAAATGCTGTCTTCTTGGATGGCTATTACACAACAAGAGATGGGACTCCTGCAAAAACCTCTAATGTTTTCTGCGTATTCGAGCGCTATGCCGGAGATATAATGTGGCGCCACAGTGAGGCCGCGCTGCCCGGCGACGTCGCGGTGAGTCACAATTGTTGTAAGAATATTATTATTATTCTATATATGTATATGTATGTAAGAAAATATGTATTGCATGAGTTGTAGGAGGTGAGACCAGATGTGACTCTTGTTGTGAGAATGGTCTCAACCGTGGCCAATTACGACTACATAATCGATTGGGAGTTCAAACAAAGCGGCAGCATCAAAGTCACAGTAAGTCAATTAAAAATATTAATTAGTATTCCCTCCTCCGTCATGCTTAAATAGGCCTTTTTCATTTTGATACATTAATTTCGGAGCTAGTATTTAATACCTAATTGTGGTTAATAATAAAAAAATAAGTTAATTACAATTGCCAATTTTATTATTAACCATAATTAGCTACTAAATACTAGCTCAGAAATTAATGTATCAAAATGAAAAAGGCCTATTTAAGCGGGACGGAAGGAGTATATTTTAAATACTGACATATATATAGGGAGTGCAATTTATAAGAAAAAGTCTCCCATAAAAATATGAAAAAACGTGATTATGTTTACCATTTTGTCTAAATACCAATGAATAAATTTGATTATGTATTCAAGCAACATGATAATAAGATAATTAGTATAATCAAGCAACTTTCTCATTGTCATATTTTTTATTACGTTATCTCAACTCTACTAACGAAAACGTACCCCTCCACCACACAGGCAAGTTTATCTGGAATTCTTGCAGTTAAATCAACGCCATACACTCACAAGGAGCAAATAAAAGAAGAAGCCTATGGCACCCTAGTGGCCGAAAACACGATAGGAACACGACACGATCATTTCCTCAACTTCTATCTCGACCTAGACATAGACGGAGAAGCCAATTCCCTAACAAAATCTCACCTAAAAACAGTTCGTGCGACCGACGGTAGCTCGCCGAGGAAGAGCTATTGGACCGTTGTCGAAGAAGTGGCGAAGACAGAGTCGGATGGCAAGATCCGGGTCAACTCGGGGGCGACTGAGATCATAGTAGTGAACCCTAACAAGAAGACAAAAATCGGTAACAACATCGGCTACCGTTTGATCCCGGGATCGGTGGCCGGATCCCTTCTATGGGAGGGTGATCACGAGCAGATTCGAGGCGCATTTAGCAACTATCATGTTTGGGTGACACCCTACAACAAATCTGAGAAATATGCAGGTGGACTCTATGTGGACCAAGCCCATGGAGATGATAACCTTGCTAAATGGACCCTAAGGTAAGTCGTGCGCACGTAACACGTATATTGATGAAATGAAATACGAGATGATATATATTAATGATTTAATATTGACAGGAACCGAGAGATCGAGAACAAAGATATAGTGGTGTGGTACACATTGGGGGTGCATCATGTGCCGATTCAAGAAGATTTTCCAATAATGCCAACAATAAGCAGTGGCTTTGAGCTGAGGCCTGCCAATTTCTTTGACTTTAATCCAGTTCTCAAAGTCAAGACATCCAAACCATTGAAATGGGTGAATTGCTCTGCATGACTAACTCAGCTCAAGACTTCACTGAGTTAAAGTTGTTGTCACCTTCAATAAAATTCTGTAATCTTCAATAAACTAAGGGGTGTCATTGATTTATCTTTTCTTGCAAATCTTGATGGGAATGGAACATGAAAAACTAATGTACAAGAAATCAGGTTGGAAATAGGTAGGAAACATGCACGTTTATATATTTCTCAAAAGAAAGTATTTGCTATTTAGGGAAAACATTGAATTTTATCCAAAATATTTTTACTTCTCGAAATTTTATCCAAAATTTTATATGTTAGGGAATTTTATCCAAAATATTTTTTTGTTTGGGAATATTATCCAAAGTTTTACTTCTTAGGGAATTTTATCCAAAATAATTTTTTTTTGATAATTTTATCCAACTTAACAAACGAAATTTTTGTACAATGAACAACCCGTTAAACTCCGTCTAGTGTCCAACTCATTAATAATCCACATAGACCTTAATTGAATGCAACGTGGACATTATGTGAAATTTAACGGGTGATTTATCGTTAAAAAAAATTAATATTAATTAAATTGGATAAAATTCCCAAAAATATAATTCTTTTGGATAAAATTCCCTAACAAATAAAATTTCGAGAAATAAAATCTTTTTGGATAATATAATGTGTTTTCCCTTGCTATTTACTAATTTATATCTTTACCGATTATTAAAGAGTTATTTCTAGAAAGAAAAAAAAAGTATGTTCTTATTTATTAGGAATCTTAAAGGTTTTCATTTTAAAAGATTTTATTTCAAGTATTTCTAAGTTAGGGTTTTTTATCCAAGATTTTCATTTCATTAAGAAATTTTATTTAAAGTATTTCTCTTTAAGGTTTTTATCCATATTTTTATTTTGTACGTGTGTTTAATTCCGTTAGTATTTTTTTATTACACATTTTATTTAGTCAGTGAATTTTATAGTAATAAGATTCAATAACGAAATAAAAATGTGAGATAAAATAATTCCTAATGGAAAATACTTAGCACAAAATTTCCTAACGAAATAAAATGTGGGATAAAAAAAATCTTAACTGCAAAATTTTGGTGAAATGAAAATTTTAGGAGTTTTATCAATTGAAGACCCGAAAGATAATTTAATTATCGATTCAGGACCCGAAAGATTAATTTTTAATCCAGGACCTGAAAGATCACAATTATTCTCAATCCAGGACCTGATATTGAGATCCTGGTCTCCTGGATTGAGAATTATTTGATCTTTCGGGTCCTAGATTGACAAATCATCTTTCGGATCCTGAATTGATAATTAAACTATCTTTTGGGTCCTGAATCGACAATTCTCCAAATTTTTAGGATAAATTATTAGTTTACCCATTTTATTATCCCTCTTTTGGACAATATTGTTATTACATATACCTCTGATATAATTTATATTTTTTTCTATGTTAATGTTATCCATCACATGATTTTGCATTTATGCCAAACTAGAATTATACATGTGCGCTGCATGAAATTTTATGTATATATATTTAAAATTTTATATAAGAGAGCATAATTATTTTTAAATTTACTTTTTTATAACCCATGTTAAGGACCACCAAAGCTTCCATATGATTATCCAAAATATATGATTTTCAAACATATCTTTTGGAAAGAAAAAAAATGAGAATGATACTATAAGCAGTGATTGGAGAATTATGCCTTCTCAAATTAGATGTGAATTGATAATTACAACACAAATTTTTGATTGTATCACGAAATGTAATATTTAAGAGTTTTGCAATTAATACATATTCATTGATTAATATTTGATAATTGAAAAAAAAATCGAAAGATTGATTTTTAATTCTAATGATCATTTAAAAAACTAAATTGTAATTGGGAAAAATTGAATTGAAAATTGACCTATGACTCTTGGTAATATAACTTTTGTATGAACTTTTGTGTTTTTATTTTTTTATAGAGACATTAATTTTCAATAACTTTACATGGACGTTGATTTTAGGTCAGAATTCTCGAAAAATGTATTGGAACTCTTTTAGTATATATAATAGATATTTCATTAATCTTTATAATATTAATTTACAAAATAGTTGGTGTTAGAAATTGAGTTTCAATTTACTATCTTATTTGATATTTTGGTGTGTCAAAACACAGCTTATAGATTTTTAGTATGGTCTTTCATGTAATCCTTGCATAGGATAAAACTTGGGTTATAATAAACTAGAAACTGAAGCTGAAAATCGAGCATATAAAAGCCAAAGCTCGAGAAGTTTGTAGATCAAACTTCATAACTTAAGATTGAAGATTTGAAGAAACTTGAATTATCCAGGAGGATTTCAATTTTCAATCTCACCTGCGATGCCATTCAAGCGGTGTAATACCCCGTGTATAAATTCAACCTTGTATAAATTTTGAGGATTTAATAAAGAAATAATTCCCAATTGAGAAATATTTGAAACTATTTATTGGTGTTCGGAGAATTTATATTGAGCTTGGTATTTATATTTTGGAGAAATTAATCAAGATTATTGGAAATAAGATGTGATTTATGGAGATGAATATATATATATATATATGTTTGGATTTATTTAGTATTATGGAGTATAGGTATATAATGTATACACATAATTATATTTAAAATTGAGGATAATGGAGGAATTATTATACATTAAAAAGGGGAATTTTATTCATATATATATGAGAAATTATATCATTATACACCTTATAATATAAGGTTAGAGAGAGAAAAACCCTTCCATCTACTCCATTCCCGTCAGACTGTATTTCCGGCCATTTTTCGGCCAACTCCGGCAACCATCAAACGAGACACCACCACCATCTTGAATTACGTTCTCATAGCTTCGGTTTGAGTACTCGTGGGCGTCGAGAGGGCGAGAAACGACCGAGATATTGAAGAGAGAAGTTGAGGTGGGTGTGTGGTACGATTTTGAGATTTTTGAATTTAAATCTTGTTATTTCGGCCATTAATCGGTGTTCTAACGATTTAGTCGTGTTCCTGAGGATGTAGGGATCTTACAGATGTCGAGAAAGTTCAGTTTTGTCGCCAGAAATCGCATTCGCCGCCGTGTGTGGACGAGCTCCGATGAGCCATTTTTGTTCCCGATTTCTTCCTTATTTTCGACGTTTTGTTGTTATATTTGTGTTCTAGATTGTCTAGGGAGTCGATTAGTGTCATTTCATGTATGATCGGACGGAGGAATCGTGAGAAAACGTGAGTTTCAGGGTAGAAACCGGCGAGTTCGTTGGAGGAGACGACTCGTCCCGAACAGGTCAGATGCATCCCGCTCGGGACGAGCCTCGAACGGGCAAAGATCGCGAGCCAGGGCTCCATCCCGTCCGGGATGGGTTGGTCCCGCTTGGGATGGCCCTCGGCTGGGCAAATATTTGCTCGTCGTCCATCCCGTTCGGGACGGACGAGTTCCGTTCGGAATGGGCTTCGACCTTGAAGTATAAACCATGGTTTTTGAGCTATTTTTCATCCCTTTTTGAATCCTTTTAACCCATAAGTTTAAATTATGAAACGGGAAGCATGTTGAGCATGAGAATATGATTTGATACATGTTTGGTCTTGGAATATGAATTTCAATGAGATTGAATATGGATTTTGAGTCTTAAACCGTGTTGGGTCGAATGAAAGGAATTAGGGAAGATATAAGATGATCGAGAATTGGCTTGAATTTGTTTAAACTTGTCATTGTCCTAGATCGTCCGTCCTAACTTGGTGACCCTGATATTGTTGTAGGAGGATAAGTATTGAGGAAAGCAAGCTCAATTTCACATTTAGCGGGAAAGCATCTTACTTTTGAAGCCTAACACCAGGTTGGGACTATTTTAAGTAAAAGTAAATGCCTTTTTGAGCCTTGTGCTCAGTTTCTAAAATATGTGTGAAAATGTTTTGTTTAAATTTATTGACTATGCCTAAAATATTTTATGTTACATATTTGTTCCTCTGTTGACTGCTATCATCAGAGAGTCCAATCACTAAGATGAGAACCAAGTACTTCTGGTACTTGAGCTAGTCTTGTGAATCAGTTATTGAAGGTTAGCAACCTACTTGTTTATGAGCTCGGGCTATTCAGCTGGAGTACTGAAGCCCTAGGGGGATAAGGCGGTGTATTTCTTTTCTTTCCTAAATCGATCGGATCTCAAGGTGACATACTGAGACTAGTGCACTAATTGATGATAGTGGGTAGAGTGGTTAGTCCATTCCCAGCTATTCATCGTAACTCGGGAGTAGGCCAACTTCCAGTTACAACGTTAAACAGATATGATAACATGGTAGATAGCTGCAGCAAATTAAAAAGTTTTAGATAACACGGTACTTTTCAATAAAACCCCGTGTTTATCTGTGTGTGTTGGCATAGCTTTCATATATAAAATGTATGTTTTTGGGCACGTCTCCACGGGGTACATGAGTACTCAACCACTCGTATTGTTTCTAAAATACGCAAGTTAAACAGCGAGGATGGAAGAACGGCGGTGTAAAGACGATGCAGGTGTTTTGTAAAGATTTTTGAGAAATAGATCCTGAGATATGCATCTTCACTACGCTACACACACACTGCTGCACCGCGCTCTGAAACATTTTCCTTCCCTTGTTTTGAACGTTTTGAGAAAACAAATGTTTAACAAATGTATGTGGTTTAACTTCCTTATCATTTATTTACAAGTCTTCTGCTGTTTTAAATTATGAAAATGATTGAAAACCATCGACCACGACTGTAGCGCGCCCTAAAGTTGGGAAGATCAAATGGGGGCGTTACAAGTGGAAACTTAAAACTGAGTTTGGAAAATCTCAGTTTTCAGTTTCAGAAATCAAGAGCACGTGAAAAGCAGGGAGACAAAAGGAACGCAAAGTGGAACTCGAAGTCATATCAAAGATTCCTTAAAGTGTAAATCAGTACGAGGAACTTAAACTTGGATTCTTCGAACTGAAACTTAGTCTGACAAGAGCAGGTGAAAAGTACACTGCCAAAGTCAAAAGTATTCAAAGCAAAGCATAGCAGGCTACGACAAACAGAAAAGCATGGGTGATGATTGGACAATATTCCATTTGTCACTAACGGGTGAATCTATGAGTCTAACGGACAGAATTTAAATCATTGACCAACCAAGCTATAAAAAGATCAACACTTTGACAGAAGAACACACCTGAATCACGCAAAAAGCTAAGCCAAAGCTCTGTCAAACTGAAAAGCTAAAAGCTCTCAAAAGTGCTCTGATACTCTAAGTGCATCTGTCTAAGTGCACAAGGATAAAGCTCTCAAGCTAAAGCTACCATTCTTGGTGATTATTACTTTTCAAGTAATAATCACAGCTGTTGAGGGTGAATTTATTCAGAATATGGAGCCCCGAGAACTAGAGAGAAACATAACTAGGAAATGACATAACCGGACTTGAAAATTGATTGAATGAATAACTATTAGTATAAAGAATCGAATCAAGTTAGCTATGAAGGATGTTCTTGGTCTGAGAGCCCTAGTAAAAGATGAATAAAATCCTCCTCTTCATAATGTTTGAAGAGGAATTTATAAGGAGTAGCTGGCTCTAGGGTTTCCGCACTGTTCTCAACTGTTTGGATGATGAAGCCATGAATTTCGGAACAGCTCGTCAACGTGGTAGTTTTGATGGCTCTGATATTCTTGTGAAGTAGCCGTTTGATGCGCCCGTCGGCTTTTGATTGCTGAGTGATTGTAGTAGTAGTTCGAATTCTTCATATCGAACCTCTCCTTAGCTCGCGGAGTGCAGATGGTCTTGATCGACCTGCTTTGCATAACTATCGAACTGCTTTTCATTCGTACTACTTTTTTGCAGCAGCAACTCGTGGCTCGAACTGGATCCTTTATCTCTATTGGGCCCAGAGCGTTATTGGGCTTTGGTCTGGTACGTTTACTGGGTCGGGTCAGGTTCGCATCTCCAACAATAGCCCCTTTGACTTGGCTGGTTAGGACCGGGATAGCCTGTCAAGTCAAAAAATAGTGATCAAACTTATGTTCGTTTGATTCATTTCCCAAGTTTTGGCCCTTCGGACTGCCTCAGGGGTGGTCCGGCTTTATTTTGGGTGCTCGTGGGCTCCTCTCGGCTTGGAGGACCAGTTCCTCTGTGGGGGTCCTCACCTGCGCAGCACCGGGAAGCTGTGTGGGTAACGATCACCACGGTCCCGAATCCGCGGTGTGAGTCTGGGCAGTTCGGATTCTGTCCGATTTTAACCTTTGGCCACCTGGTGAGCCCCAGCAAACTCGCAGGGTTTGGGTTTAGGGTCTTATTGCAAGATTTTAGGGTGCGCAGCCCCTGGTAATTTATTCGAGGTCTTTGATCCTCGGAGCGGTTCTTTTCGAACTCTTAGCTGGCGAAATACTTGCGCACAGCGGTTTGAATTTTTGGCGCCAAAAGGCCGATGGCAGTTTCGTAATAACCGTGGGCGGTTTGGGTAGTTTCAAGGCAGTTGAAGAGACGCTTGAGTATAACTTCCCATCAACGCGTCATTTGTGTTACTTTTCCCAATACCTTTCTATCTCTCCCTCTTTTGCGATTTTCGGCGAATCATTTGCGTCTTCTGGAATTTCCGGCGGTCGATTGCTTCCTAGAGGTTTTTCGGCGCTTCCCTACGTATCAGGTAGTATCTTTCTCTATATTCTTTTTTCATTCCGTTGCATCGGTTGCGTGACCCGAGAGTTCACTAGGGTTCTTGGTTGATTCTGGGAGCGATGGGCTGGTCGGGGCTCTTTCTTCCCCCTTTTATGTTCTAGGTTAACTCTTCTTTTACTTCAAGACCTTATTTGTTCTTCAAGCTATGGATTCTTCTGATTCTGATTCCCAAAACCGTCAGGGTTCCGAATCCGTACATTCAACACCTCCCTTCACTCCTTCCCCAATCAGAACTCCTGGCGACCGTGCGGTTGTGGGTCCAGATTGGAATTTGATTTTTCAGCGCCCTGAGAGGGCTGATGTGGGTACGAGCAGGGTGGATTTGGCTTCGGGCTCCGACTCGGATTCTACGGACAACAGGGTGTTGTCCGAGACATTTCGGGGGGTGGAACAGACGCTGACTGGTGGTGACGTCGGTGGGTCGGGCAGGACCGCAGAAGATGTGGTTGCGGAGCCTGAACTTGCAGGGAACTATGTGCTTCTGTCGGACTGGCGGACTCATAGAGTACTGGGTGTCGTCTCGACGGTCACTCGGAGTACCATGTCGGCCTTAGCGGAGGTTGTTCCGGTCAGAGACGTGAGGTATCATGTTCCAAGGGCGGAGAACCGTTGCTTCGATCCTCCTCCAGGCTTTGTGGCCTTCTATACTGCAGCGATGGACAATGGTGTTGGGCTTCCTGCGCACCCATTCTTTTCGGAGGTTCTCGCCTCCTACAACCTCTCTCCGTTCCAGCTGGCCCCAAACTGCTGGTGCCATTTAGTTGGGGTTCTTCTGGTGTGGATGGACCTAGGTTTGGGGCTTCCGACAGTTCGAGAGTGGCACTACATGTACCGCTTTAACCAGTGCGTGGATAAGCACTACTACTACTTCACCCGATGGTCTACGGGGAGGTCTAACCTTATTAAGAAACCACCGTCGAACTCGCCTGGGTGGTGGACCACCTACTTTTTCCTTAAGCTGAACGAGGGGAGGCCTGAATTCCTTAGGCATGGCGGAGTGCCGATTTGTGGGTTCTCGACCCTATGTTCGTATTGATTTGTGGTCCTTTTTGGTCTTACTGATTGTTCTTATTGTTTTCGGAGGTCATCCGCGGACCGAGCTCATGCCCGAGGATCAGGCTCGCGTGGATAGGGCGTACGACATTTCGGTCGAGGACAGAGAGTGGTCAACGGTTCAGAACGGTCGGTTCGTCACCGCGACTACTCTACTCAACCGGCAAGGAATCCTCTCTGAATTGCCCGAGGAGATGACCCGTCGACGTCCCCAAGTCCCGCCGGAGCAGGTGGCTAGGGCCCTCCGTGAGAAGAAGAGGGTGCGAGATGAAGAGGAGGCCCGCCGTCGTCAAGCAAAACCTCCGAAGCGTTCGAATGTGGAGTCCGGTCGCCAGGATCCCCCTCCACCTCCTCTGCCCCCTCATAGGGCCCCTCAGGAGAAGAGGGACGAGTCTTCTCGCCCATCGACCCTCCAAGTTACCCCGCAGCGGGCTGCTGACAGGGGAAAGTTCAAGGAGAAGGAGCCCGATCAGCTCGAGCGTCGCAGGCGCCATCGATCTAGGAAGCGTGGGACGCATCACGAGGAGTCTAGTAGGGCCGTTGTTACCACTGTGGCGCCTCCAGACTCGCTTGTAGATCCTTTCTAGGTGCGTGCGCGCCATCTTCTGCTGAACCCGTCCTCCGTTGATCAGGCGGGAACTGCTCTGGCGCGTTTGGAGCGCTATGGCCTTCTACAGTTGCAGGTATTGTCTCAGATTCGCCCTTTGTGCGTTACTGTTGCTTTCTCAAATCTTATCCAGGTTTGCAGGCTCAGGTGGAGCTCGACGGTATTCACCGAGAGCTCACCGTCTTTGCCGAGAAGTGCGCCGAGGAGATCTATCAGCTTCGAAAGGAGTCTGACTCCTCGAAGAAGTATGTAGATTCTCTGAATGAGAAGGTGGATGCGGCGGAGGATAGGGCTGCTGCGGCGGAGGCAAAGCTCGGTGCAGCCCAGAAGGAGGTCGAGGTTACTCAGGCAGAGCTCGATGATTTGAGGAAGAAGCTCCGGTCAGCAGAGGCGGATTTGGCCAAGCTGCAGTCCGATCTGAGGACAAGGAGTGACCAACTTATCTCCCTTGACTCTCGGCTCAAGGCCCAGCGTGAGAGTTACGAGGCCGAGGTTCGGAGTTACGAGAAAAGGTCGCTCTGTTGCAAGTGGGTGATGGCTTGGATTTTGGGACGATCGTCACCTCCCCGCACTTCGCCGAGACCTACGAGGTACTCCTTGAGCTTGGTTTTCTTAATTCATTCACGTCTGCTCTCACCTAACCTCCTAGTAGACTCTCTCTGAGCAGATCGAAAGCGAGGTCCTGGGAAAAATTACTAGGAAGTTCCCGGACCTTGACCTCACTTTCCTGGATGAGCCCGAGCCGGAGGCGGAGTTCGATCAGGAGCAGGAGCGAGAGTCCGAGCAATGAAATGTAGAGCAAGATCAGAAGCTGCTCGAAGACTCCTCTCGGGAGGTTGATGGTGGGCAGATGCAGGGTGGCCCGACCTCTGGTTTGAATCCAACTCTCGTCGAAGGCACGGGCCCAACCCCGGACGACTCCGCTGCTGCATAGTTTCCATTTCTGACTGAATACTTTTAAATTTTGTTCGAACAGCTTCTTTTTTTTTATTTTGTATTCAATTGTCGAAGCACTCCATGAATGAATATCTTACTTCTCATTTGTTTGCTCAATAAATTTATCCTGCAAAATGGTAGTGATGAGGGTGGGCGACGTTGTGGCGTCGCCCCTCCGATGCTTAAGTTAGTAATCGTATAGAAAAAAATGATAAAGGGAAATAGGACGAAGTTGGGAAACGTTATCTGAGGTGGATTCAGGTCGTTTTTCATTGTCGAGGCCCTTTATAGTCGTGCGGACCTGTCAGAGAGTTCGTGAGGGGTTGGGCGATGCCGATGCATCGCCCCTCCGACGCTCAAGTTAGTTTCTTCAAGAAAAGGTTAATGGGTATTGAAATTGTAAGGATAGGGTTTTAGAAGAGCGTATCTGGGAGGTCGAGTTCATCGACCTCGTTCCTTTAGAAGTAGTATTTCTTTAAGTGCTTTATGTTCCAGCTGTTCCCTATCTCTCTCCCGTCATGGTCCTCTAGGTGGTAGGCACCTCGGCCTACAACTCTGGTGACCTTGTAGGGACCTTCCCACACCGGTGCAAGTTTTCCTTGGCTCTTATCCTTGGTGTTCTGAAAGACTTTTCTGAGCACCCAGTCTCCTTCCCTGAAGGTGCGCATGCGGACCTTTTTGTTGAAGAACTTTTCGACCTGCATTCTTCTCTGGGCCATGTTTAGTAGTGCTTGGTCTCTCTGCTCATCGATCAGTTCCAGATTTCTTATCAACTTCTCGCTGTTTTCTGCCTCCTGGCATGTTTCTACCCGTATGCTGCCACCTCGAACTTCTGCTGGGATAACCACTTCCTCCCGTAGGCTAGTGCGAATGGCGAACTTCCTGTTGAAGTTCTGGGGGTAGTCCGATATGCCCATAGGACTCCAGGGAGTTCTTCTACCCAATTCCTTTTATGAGTTTCGAGCCTCTTCTTCATTGTGTCCATGATCGTCTTGTTTGTCGACTTGGCCTGTCCGTTCGCCTCGGGGTATCTTGGTGTGGAGAATACCGATTTGATGTTGTACTGGTCACAGAATTCTTGTACCTTTCGTCCCGTGAATTGAGTTCTGTTGTCCGTCCTTATCTCTTTCGGCACCCCGAATCTGCATAGGATGTGAGTCCACAAAAACTCGATCACCTCCTGCTCTCTTACGTTAGCTAAAGCTTCAGCTTCGACCCATTTCGTAAAATAATCGGTGGCTACCGGAATATATTCTTTTTGCCCAACTCCTTTTGGCAACTTTCCAACTATATCCATCCCCCAAGCCATGAAGGGCCAGACCGCGATCGTGGCGTGGAGTGGTTCTGCATGGCTTTGATTAATTACTTCGAACCTTTGACAGGCCTCGCAACTTCGCACGTAATCCTTGGCGTCTTTCCGAAGTGTGGGCCAATAGAACCCAGCGGATATGACTTTGTGTGCCAGTGGTCGAGCCCCTTGGTGGCTTCCGCAGTCTCCTTCATGTATCTCCATGAGGATGGCTTGCCCTGCGGCGGGCTCGAGACATTTGAGTAGTGGCCCTTCGACGGATCTCCTATATAAACTTTCTTTATAGATAGTGTACTTAGCTGCTGCTCGGGTAATGTGTACGGCCACTGTCTTCTCCGCTGGTAGGATGCCGCTCTCGAGGTACTTCATGATCGGTTCTGTCCATGGTTTGCCGATTGTATTATCCAAGACTTCAACTGCCTTGGGCGTGACTGGGTTTTCAGCCCAAGATATGACAATGGGCTTGCATTGCCTTGTTGGTTTGGTAGAGGCTAGGTTCGCTAGCGCGTCAGCCTCTGCATTTTCTTCTCGTGCGATATGCTTAATTTTGCATTCGTCGAACTCTTTCCTCACTTCTCGTGCCAGGTCATGATATTTTTGGAGTCAGGGCTCTTTGACTTGGAAGTGATCTTCCATTTGCATCACCACTAATTGTGAGTCCCCGTGTACTTGGAGACGTCGAGCCCCCAGCTCCTTCGCGAGCTGCATTCCTCGAACTAGTGCTTCATACTCAGCCTCATTATTGGTTGTTTCGAAATTTAGCCGGATGGCTCTTTCGAACCTTTCTCCCCACGGGATTTACAGCCTAATGCCTGCTCCGTTACCGTGCATATTACTCGATCCATCTACTTGGAGAATCCATGGTTCCTTCGCCGATTCGCCAACCTCCAAGCTTGCAATCTCTTTTTTTGCGTCCATTTGAAGTCCCGATGTAAACTCTGCTACGAAATCTGCCAGTACTTGTGATTTAATCGTTGTTTGAGGCTCAAAATTGAGGTCGTATCCCCCTACTTCTACTGCCCACTTCAACAATCTGCCTGACAAGCTGGGTTTTGAAAACACAGTCCGGAGTGGGTAGGATGTTACTACTTTGATGGGATGTGACTCGAAGTAGGGTCGCAGCTTCCTCGTCGCTACTACTAGAGCTAGTGCTAGCTTCTCCAGCGTTGTGTATCTTGTTTCGGCGTCTAGTAATGGTTTGCTTGCATAGTGCACGGGATGTTGTTTCCCTGCCACTTCTTTGACCAGAACTACCGCAAGGGCGTGTTCGGATACGAATAGGTAGAGTAAGAGAACTTCTTCTTTTTTGGGTTTGCTCAATAGTGGCGGACTGGTCAGGTAATCTTTTAGGCGTTCAAGTGCCCTTGCGCACTCTTCTGTCCATTCGAACTTCTTCCCTTTCCGCAGCACTTGGAAGAACTCGTGAGTTCGATCGGAGTATCTCGAAATGAAACGGCTGAGGGCCGCTAATCTGCCCGCGAGTTTCTGAACTTCTTTCGGAGTTTTAGGATGCGCGATCTCCTTGATTGCCCTTATTTGTGACGGGTCAGCTTCGATTCCTCGACTGGTCAATATGTGGCCCAAGAATTTTCCGGAGCCCACCCCGAAGGTGCACTTTGCGGGATTTAACTTCATTTTGTATCTGTTGAGCACCTCGAAGGCCTGTAGTAGATGGTGTACATGGTCTTTTGCGTCTTTCGACTTCACCAGCATGGCATCTATATAAACTTCCATTGTTTTTCCTATAAGTGGCTCGAACATCTTGTTTACAAGCCTCTGATAAGTGGACCCTGCGTTCTTGAGGCCGAATGGCATGACTTTGTAGCAGTATATTCCCTTATTCGTCACGAAGGCGGTTTTCTCTTGGTCTTCGGGATGCATCAGAATCTGATTATACCCCGAGAATGCATCCATAAAGCTCAGCAGTTCGTGCCCCGCAGTTGCATCGACGATGCAGTCGATGTGAGGCAGTGGGTATGGATCTTTAGGACACGCTTTGTTTAAGTCCGTGTAGTCCACGCATACACGATTCTTCTCGTTCTTCTTCTTAACTACCACGACATTGGCGAGCCACGTCGGATACTTCACTTCTCTCACGGAACCGACGTCCAAGAGTTTCTGTACTTCTTCATTGATCGCCTCATTTTTCTCGGTCGGGAACTTTCTTCTTCTTTGTTGTATGGGTCAGTGGTTCGGATCGACTTGTAATCTATGTGTCATGACCTCCGGATCGATTCCTACCATATCCTGTGTGACCATGCGAAAGTTGCTCGCTCAGAACTAAGGAATTCAATTAGTTGGGCCCAAACTTCTGGTTCAAGCCCGGCGCCAATGTTCGTCTTTTTCCCCGGGTCGGTTAGATCAAGTTCAACTTCCTCTGTTTCTTCTGATTCTCCTGCTGGGGGTAATGGTTCGCTCCTGGCGAAGTGCTGCTGGGTACATACCGCCTTAAAGCTTGCATAATAGCATTCCTTAGCGGCGTTATATTCGCCTCGAATCGTGCAAACTCCCCCTACGGTTGGAAACTTGACCACTTGACGGAAGGTCGAAGGAACAGCCTTCAGCTGATGTAACCATGGTCGGCCTAGTAGGGCGTTGTAAGTGCTGGGAGCATTGACGACCATGAATGACACATCATGATATGTCCCGCCGCAATAGGTCGGTAGTACTACCGTCCCGACGGTCATTTGGATACCCCCATTGAACCCGATCAGCGGGGTCTGCGACCGCAGGATCTTCTCCTCGGGGATCTTCATCTCTCTTAGCGCATGCAGAAACAGAATGTTCGCAGAACTCCCATTATCGACCAGGATCCTCTTCACAAGGCAATTCGATATCAACAGTGATATCACTAAAGCGTCGTCATGGGGATGGCTCAGCCCTGGTATCTCTTCACTTGTGAATTCGATCGGATGGTGAGCCGGGTTCCTGCGAGGTGCTATTGCCTCCTCGCGAGTCAGTCGTCTGGCTTTCTTGGCGGCTGACCTGGAGATTCAGCTGATTTCTGACCCTCCGGTGATACAGTTGATGGTCCGGACTAGAACTGGAGGTTTGTTTGCATCCGCCTTCGGGGGTCCTGATTCGTCGGCCTGCTTATCTCGAGCCCAAGTTCGTTTTCCTCGGTCCGACAAATACTCGGACAAAAACCTTTCTTCAATAGTTCAACCACTTCGAGGCGTAGGGCCCGGCAGTTCGCGGTGGTATGTCCATGGTCATTGTGGAACTCGCAGAATTTCTGCGCATCACGCGAGGCAGGGTCGGCCTTCATCTTCTGAGGCCATTTCACCTTCTCAGGCATTTTTCTAAGCACATTCTAAACTAGATCGACGGGTGCGATCGAAAGTGTATATTCCGGGACATAAGGGCCAAGGTGATTGACCTGCGGTGGTTTGTTATAGGGGTGCGGCCTTGGAGGATGCCTATCCCAATGTTCTCGTCGACCCTCTTCTCGCACGCTGGGCCTCCCGCTGCTGCGGCGTGCTCGCCGGTAGGGCTCATCTTATTCCCACTTGATGAGTGCCCATGCGCGATTCAGAGCGTCATCCATTGTCTGGCAGGGATAGATGGAGAGTTCGCGATATAAATCAGAATCCACGTTAAGACCCTTCGTGAAGGCTCGCACGGCGGTGCTGTTTGGGCAATTGGGCACCGCAACCAACTCCTTGTTAAATCGGGTCAGGTACGCCCTCAGTGATTCGCCCGGTCTCTGGATCACCGCATAGAGGTCATCCGGGTGCTTGTCGAGGTGCCTGTTGCATGAGTATTGACGTATAAACAGTTGGTGTAACTCTGCGAATGTGGAGATCAAGCTACGGGGCAGATTGATGAACCACTGGAGAGCGGGCCCCATCAAGCTCGATCCGAAGCTTTTACACATACAAGCTTCCATCAGAGCTCCTGGGATTGCTAGTGCCAACATCTTCTGCCGATATACGGCAATGTGATTCTCTGGATCTGCAGTTCCATCATAAAGGCTGAAGCTTGGCGGGGCGAACCTAGGTGGCAGTTCGGCTTCGGCGATATTCGGCAAAAAGGGGGACTCTGCGTAGCTTTCGCGAGGAATTGTCTTCTCTGGTGCCGGGAGTCCTGGGATTCTGGAGAGCAAGGACTCGAAATAGCCGAGCCTTTGTTCGAACCACCGCTCGATCTGTTGAATAGCTTGCAGGCCGGAAGGTTATTGGATTCTTCGGGGTCCTCTCGGTGGTCTTCCCTTCAGTACGATCGAACTCCGCTTCTAGATTCTTCGCGATATTTCTTTCTACGCTTCGAGGCTCTTCGACGATTGGTGGCTTACTGCTATTCTGCAATTGCAGTCTCCGATTTTCTCTTTCGAGGAGTTCATTCCTCCTCGCCATCTCTTCTATCACGCTCCTCGCACTTTGCACTTGTGTCACCAACCTCGATACATGCGGATCTGTCAGAACGTTTGGTGGCGGCGGCGGGAATGTCAGTTCCTCAAGTGGTGTGGCGTCGAACGCCTTCATCAGATCGTTGACTGTCCCCTCTGATCCAGGGAGACGCGGGACTCCGCTGCCGGACTGGGAGATTCGTCCTTTTCCAGGTGCCACTGGAGTGCCCCGTCCTATTCCCGGGTTAGATCCTCTTCCTTGGCCCTCTGGTGGTGCAACCTTCTTGCCATCGACTTCAGTAGTGTGGATTTTGCCTGGATCGTCTGCCATTTCCTGCGGAAAAAATACGAGAAATAGAAAAAATTTGTTCCCGAGGCCCCACGGTGGGCGCCAAACTGTTGAGGGTGAATTTATTCAAAATATGGAGCCCCGAGAACTAGAGAGAAACATAACTAGGAAATGACATAACCGGACTTGAAAATTGATTGAATGAATAACTATTAGTATAAAGAATCGAATCAAGTTAGCTATGAAGGATGTTCTTGGTCTGAGAGCCCTAGTAAAAGATGAATAAAATCCTCCTCTTCATAATGTTTGAAGAGGAATTTATAAGGAGTAGCTGGCTCTAGGGTTTCCGCGCTGTTCTCAACTGTTTGGATGATGAAGCCATGAATTTCGGAACAGCTCGTCAACGTGGTAGTTTTGATGGCTCCGATATTCTTGTGAAGTAGCCGTTTGATGCGCCCGTCGGCTTTTGATTGCTGAGTGGTTGTAGTAGTAGTTCGAATTCTTCATATCGAACCTCTCCTTAGCTCGCTGGAGTGCGGATGGTCTTGATCGACCTGCTTTGCATAACTATCGAACTGTTTTTCATTCATACTACTTTTTCGCAGCAGCAGCTCGTGGCTCGAACTGGATCCTTTATCTCTATTGGGCCCAGAGCGCTATTGGGCTTTGGTCTGGTACGTTTACTGGGTCGGGTCAGGTTCGCATCTCCAACAACAGCAGTCAGTTTTCCACTCCGGATTATTGATTATCATGGGCGTTGCCAACCAACCAAAGTTCTAAGAAGAACAGAAAACATCCAGCATCCAGATTGAAGGTTGTGAGGTGCGTCCTCACTTCGAGCTGGAGAAGGAAGCAAGCACAAGAAGTTTCTGGGCATGTGACGCTAGCTAAGGACAAAGGTTTCCGACGGGCTAGCCATAGATCGTGAGAAGGCTTGTAAACTGATCCTTAGTGAATTTCCGAATTAGTTTCCGAAGAGTGGACGTATGATTTTGATTTCGAACCATTATAATATTCTGTGTCACTTTATTGTTTTCTTAAAGTTTATGCACTTTAAGTTTGCCTATTTGAAACCTTCAATACTTGACAAAGTTTTAAAGTGTATATTTGAAAACTTAAACTTAAACTATTCGAGCTGAAACTGAGTTTTACCAAAACTGAAAACTGAGTTTAAAATCAATTTTCAGACAAGTACAAGATCGTTTAAAATTTCCACTACATATACTTTGACTCTAATTTCGGGACCAACAAGTAGTATCAACGTCAGTCAATCCTTACAGGCCGGTCGTTATTGAAGTTTTTAAGGACATGATCCACATTTTTCCTTGAATTTGTCCTTTGTGTTTTGTATCTTAAGCTCAAGTATACTGAAGATGGTCCACGTTGTCAAGCTTCCCAAAATAATTTATTAATATACAATATAATTTATTAAATATGAATGATTAAAAATAACGATTTCACCCCAAAGTAAAAGATGTTGTAAAAGACTTTAACAAGAGAATAGTCAATGAATAACAATATTGACTTAATTGGAATGGAATGACATTTAATTTGCGTTGTTGCACGAATTTCATCAAGAATATGGTGGGCATAATGTGGATATGGCCACAATTTGAAGCCTCTTATCCTTAATTTATAATAGTGAACTACATAAGAATTGGATGAATCAATTGAATTTCCCCATTTTACCATGGATGCCTATTTTAATGTTTAACTTTATTTTCTTGAAATAATTTTATAAAACCCTCTGAAAGTAATTGATAACTAAAATTGGGCCCTTTCTAGGAAAAACCAATGACTCAACCAAAAGCATTCAAGTTTCTTGAAGTAGTTATTGTGGCAAAAAGAATCAATCAAAGATTACAACATTCCAGATAGATCATACAAGCAAATTCAATAATTCAAAAACATCTGAAAACCTAAAAAAATTGAAGATGAACTACAGCAATTACTCTTACCTAGACCACCCTCCATTCCAACACATACCCCTACCTGTAGAGAGAGCTTGGGAACTCTGAATTTCTTTGTGGGCTTCCTTGAAAGGCAAAAACCCGACGCTTCATAACTGCGAACGATCAAGAAATCACAGAAAATAGGAAGATAAGCTTTGTTTCTCGGTTTTAAACGTGGGACAAAAATGGCCGTGGTTTCAGAGTGTTACAATGGAGGTGAAAAGGTGCCCTGGATTAGAGCAAACTAGGAGATACAATATACACACCACGTACGATCATTTCTTCTTGGTCTTCACAGGAACGCCTTTGTACATGTCGACTTTCTCCTTGAGGGCATCCCTTCTGGGACGGGCAACCTTGTTGTTCGGATCGAAGAGCAGGACTTCTTCAAAAGCCTTGAGGGCGGACTTGAGGTCGTTGGTTTTCTCATACGCATCGCCAAGGTTGTTCCATGCAGTGACATAGCCAGGTTGAAGTTTGACAGCAGTCTCAAACTGAGCAATGCCCTTCTCAACTTTTCCGTCGCGAGTGTAGGTCACACCGAGGGCATTGTAGACCTGAAATGAAGCAGTTTGAAGGTTGTCATCATCAAGTGTAGATGGTGATGAGAAGAAGATTGAAGTAGATCGTACTTGAGCAAGATCTTGGTCATCTCCATCCCATTTTTCAATTGCTTGAAGGAGATATTTGGTGGCAGCTGGATATATCTTTCTTCTCAACATCACGGCTCCCAGATCAAACAACTCTGTTGCACTAGCATCGCCACTTCTAACTTGCTCCTGCAGTGTAACAAGTGAAGAGAGAGAATGGGATGATGTAGGCAGAATTCTAACGTAAGAAACATGAATCAGACCAAGGATTTTTGTACATGTTTCTGGTGTTGAGAAAAATTGAAAAGCTCACAGAACATGAACTTTTATCTTATACGCTGCTGTTTTTACGAACACTGGTTCTCAATGGACGGATTTTCATTACCTTTGGTTTCGGTAAGTATGAGTTAGCAAGCATGTTCACATCCCATATTCCCCCAACACACAAACGAAACCTAAAAAAATCAATCAGCATTTCTGATGCAAGTTTTCTGTTTAATTAGGCGTTTTCAAGTCACCACTGTGATGAAGTTTGAATTATGAGACTCTAAATCATGTTTGAATGATGCAGACGGAATAAATAGACTGAAGAACTTACTTGTAGCTCTTTTGCAGAAAGATCAAGCTCTCTACGCACTAGGACTTGACGAATCACAAAGAAGGATCCAACCCCAAGTAATGCTAGAAGTAAAAGCAAGTAGGAAAGCTGGATTCCCAATTCAAACAGCTCCCCAACCTCATATACTGCATTTTCTCTCAATTCTACACTTGCTTGTGCCACTTGAACTGGTGCCAACCATGAAACTAACGAACATAAAACAGAGGGAACAAAAAAGAAAGGCCCTTCTACTTCTCTAACAAATAGCTTCCGTGAGACTTCTGAAAAAAAACAGAGCAGTCATATCAGATTCAAATTTGTAGTTGCTCAATACTATATCCAAATTCCAATGGTATATCCAGAAAACTGGCATCACAAAGGAAAAACCCAATACAGTATCTTGGTATGAGAGTATGCTTCAAAGAAAAATAAACTCCAAAAGATGGAAACACAATAAAATATTAAACTCAACGTGCATCCTCATTTAAAATAGAACAAGGCATGCAATGGCAAAGATACTCAATAATATGTTCGTCATCAATCACGATTACCAAGTAATTCATTTATACTGGCTCTTATCCATATAGACAGATTTGCGAGGCATCTCAATTCTCAAGTTCTTAGGGAAAAAAAATCTCAGATATCATATTACATACCTCATGGATAAGAGTAATGTTTCACGTTTAATACAATTGGAAACAACAGCAGTTGTCGAGACAATTATGTACATACAAGTCTAGTCAAAGAAGTAGATAATATGTAAATGTTATAAATATATCACAATGAACTAAGTGAAAAACATGAAAACAAGAAAAAATATAAAGTTGCTATCTTCTAGACAGAGTAAAAAAAAGGAATTTTATTAAAACAAAGAAATAGTCATCACCTTCAACTTTTATTAAGAAGGATGAAGAAGTCATGTCTCCCTTTTCGAGTACCTAGTTCACAAATAACAAGCATTAGTTCATTGAATAATGAGCACATTGACAAGAATAATCACATTATTTCAGTAGGTTCAGATTTTGTTGAAAAAATATTATAAAACCCTCTGCACATACAAATACTTAACCTGACCTAATCGAATGGTTATAGGCAATTGTCGACCAACAGCAAAGACCAACTGCGACGAACCCAAGTCTTCAAGGCAATAAGGTTGACATAGTTAAAACTCACATTCTGAGCACATTTCTCCATGTGGCTTCCCAGCTTGAAATGATCCACTCTCTTCACAAACTACTCTTCCTATTTGACTACTTTAGTTTATAAGAATCCAACACCATCCCAAACCCAACAACCTTAGTCCAGTCCGATTCCCAGCTACAATATGCTTTCCTACAATATTCACAGTTGGTCAAGTGGATCCCAAATTCTTCTGAGTTTCCCTAGATTCCATTCCATGTCTAACAAGCCTAATCAACAATCAACGAATTATATTGTTTTCAGGGCAAAGAAGCACTGCTTAGAAGATTCCAAAACTTCAGATTCATATCCATCTGCACTGATCCAGGTTTCTTGCCCGTGGTTCTTGAGCAGTCACTTAACGGTTTGGACCTGAATCCTCCCACGCCTCTGATACTCGATAAATGCTGCAGGCCAGTCCACTGATCTCTCCCTCTCCAGTAATTATGATGCATGTTTTAAGTCAGGATAGTTCCCTCTTTTTTGTGGTAGTGTTGAAGGGAATATTATGTTTAATTATTTGTTGTTGTTAATCAAAGAGCTTATGTGTTGATTATCTCCCCAGTAGTAGTTTAGTAATAGGGGACTGTTCAGTTAAAGAAACTGGGGTGAAATGGAAACACAGCTCACTTAGTTTTTATTTTACTACCTTTGTTTTGTAACGAACTGCTTATTTTTCCTAATCTTTTGACTAGTATCACTGTGGAAGTATCTGTATACAGAATAGAAGAAAAAAGATTTAAGACATATAATGGAGAATCCTGTCAACTCTCCAGTTCGAAACCAAAAAGGAGAGGGACATACACCAGCATATTAGAATTTAGGAACATTGAAAGGTTAGAATTCATTATTTTTGTTCATTTGACAACTTATGACAGTTTACGAATTTGTTATCTAGAGCATTCAGTTTCATTAATTTAACACCAACTCCAGATGCAACAACAGTGAAGACACACCACCAATATTTGGCCACTCAAACTTCAAAGTTCTCACCAAAACCCAATCACCACCGATGACAGTGATCAAATACATATACACGAAAAATATGGCAGAATATGTAAAAACATTCATGTCGAAATACAGATAAACATGCACAGGAAGCAAGCAGTTGCTTATAATGTCCCCTAAATCAATCTTAGTTAATTTGATTTATTTTCAGTGCCGTTGGCAAGAAATGTTTCTTCAAAAATCCATCATCAAACTCAAAAGTCCGATCCAACCGAGAAACGACAGCAAAATAATTTGCTTAAGAAACGAAAAACCTCGAACTTCAGTTTAAATTAGAAACACATGCAATCAAGAGTCTAATATACAACTGTAATACCAACTACGAATAAGCAAGGAATTCGAAAATACTTACAAGATCTCCTTCAATCATATACTCTGAAACCTCCTCGCGCCAAGCGGTTAGCTCTCCTTCAGAAAAATCTTTCGTCAATTTGTTCTCAAAACTGAGCTGGTTCAGTATTTGTCTGGCAGTGGTGCGCCCTATTCCATGAATGTACTGCAGGGAGCACTCCACTCTCTTGTTGTTGGGAATCTCAACTCCTCCAATACGAGCGCATTTGATGCTCAACCCACCTATCTAAGCAAAACAAAATCCACCTGAATACTTGGACAACAAGAAGCAATAAAATCGCTGTTTCTTATACCTCAGGGAAAGCGGCGGACGGAAAGTAAACGGAGAGTATTGAGGAACGAGAGATTGGATTGGAGATGAGAGAGAGAGCGGGCACTACTGGTGTAGCTAGTGCTTGCGCCATTTTTGGAGAAAACTTGGGATCAGAGATATTTGCAGCTTTTCTTCTCTTATCAGTTTGTTAAAGGATTACGGGTTTAGGATCCGACCATACCTGACCCGGACGTAATTTTACAAAAAATCGAAAAAATTAAGCAAAAGGCCCCTTGGCATAAGATCATCTGTCTCATTTTGTGTTTCACTCCTTATTTCACTATTAAAAAAGTTATTTTTTATTTAAAAATTTATTTTTTATTAAAAAAATGGGGATGGATTAGCGGCTGTTAAGGGATCTTGCACTCTTTCCTTTTTCTCTCTCTATTTTTTCATAATAAATTTGATTTTAGTTTTTTCAATTTATATTAATGCTATTTTAATCATTTCAATTTTATTTTTATCTAATTTTCTTAAATCCCAAATTTTGTGTTCCGTTCACTCTTCCACTATTAAAAAAATTATTTTTTATTTAATATTTTATTATAATCTTAATTTATTATAGTTTGTTAATTTTTTATAAGTTCAACTATATAGGGTTCATCCCACTCAATTAGGATATATAATATTTTTTAGTAATTATTTTTCAGTTTTTAACTAAAATTTGATTATTAAAA
>JAPKLW010000859.1:4651-29966 GCA_026898455.1 Plectranthus barbatus
TTATTAATTCGTACATTATAGTTTAATTTCAACTATAATGTAACCATCACTTTTTATCCTAAGAATTATGTTATTAATTCGTACATTATAGTTTAATTACAACTATAATGTAACCATAACATGTTATTCCTAAGAATATTGTTATTAATTCGTACATTATATTTTAATTACAAGTATAATGTAACCATAACATGATATTCCTAGGAATATTGTTATTAATTCGTACATTATAGTTTAATTACAACTATAATGTAACCATAACATGATATTCTTAGGAATATTGTTATTAATTCGTACATTATAGTTTAATTTCAATATTAATGTAACCATAACATGATATTCCTAGGAAAATTGTTATTAATTCGTACATTATAGTTTAATTTCAACTATAATGTAACCATAACATGATATTCTTAGGAATATTGTTATTAATTCGTACATTATAGTTTAATTTCAACATTAATGTAAACAAATTAGCAAGATTTTAACCAAATTGGCATGGAACTCGTCCAATTGGGATGGAATTCATCCCAATTGGGTTGGATGTCGCTAATTTTGGGATGGAACTCGGCCGAATTGATTAATAATAGTTTAAATCCGGATGAAATGTTGTAAATTGGGATGGAACTCGCCCCAATTGCGATGGAACTCGATAAATTGGTGTGGAACTCGGCTAAATAATCTATATTTTGAACAATTTCGTTCATGAATTGTTGTTACTGACATGTCTCATCACTCTTGCATGCCTCTTTTATCTTTTCAGTAAATAAATGCTGAAATATTTCAGATTCACGTGAAAGTGAAACTCTGCAAAGTTTCTCATATAATGCATGTGACTCTTACACTTTTGTCTACCAAACCATTTACTATTCCTTTCTATATAAAGGAATAGTAAGGATGTTATTCATTTACAATTTTATAAAAATTATATTAATTCGCATAGGGATGGAACTCGCCAATATGGGATGGACCTGGGCCGATTTGATATGGAACTCGCCATTTTGGGATGGAACTCGCCAAATTTGGATGGAACTCAACGTTTTTGGAATGGAAAACGACAATTTGAGATGGAACTCGCAAATATGGGATGGAATTCGCTATTAAATAACATGATATGTAACTCTGTCAAATTGTATGGAACTCGACAAATTAAAATGGAACTCGGCGAATTGGGATGGAATTTGGCCAAAATTGATCAAAATAATTCACTTGCAAGTCATTGACATATCACATCACTCTGTGCAAATTTAACTTTTCAGTGAATAAATGCACCCATTTATCGACCAAGTAGATTGTTCAAATTCATTCCACTAGTCCCTTCTATTTAAATTCACTTCACTTCATTTCATTCGAAAAACATAACAACTACAAATGACTATTCTCTTGCTCTTTTTAAATTTTTTATTCGAAGCATATATCGCCTTATTTCTTTTGATTCCAATCAATTAGAAGAGGATTTTTCCTACATCAAACAATCCGGAAGAGGATTTTTCCTACGTCACATGTAGTTAAAATCCTTCATCCGGATTCCTTGACATCTTTCTCCTTTTCCCAAAACCGAAAATAAGGAAAGCCACCAAAAGAGGGTTTCAACCGATCAACCCTTGCTTCTCCGTTACGGGAAAAGAGATGAAAGAGATGAAGGAGACCCAGCGGCACTGCTATCTCCTCCCCGGAAGAGGATTTTTCCTACGTCACATGGAGTAGCGATCACGTTATGGAGATATAACCTCCGCGTCCGCTTCTTCGTTTCTGGAAAAGACATCAAGGTGAAGGAACAAATACAACGTCTCCTTCACTAGCTCGGTGTTTTCTATCAAAATGTGTATCAAATTGTGTAATATTTTAGAAAATTATTAATAAAATTGTGAGTTTGTTTGTAATTTATTGCTTCAAATTTTGTAGCAAATTGTTTTATTATTTACGTAAATTCAATTGGGAGTGTGCTTGAATTTACGATGTTAAACATTTATAATCTTATACAAAACAAAATAATACGAATAGATGGATGTTGCCATGTTGGTCTTCATTAAGTCAATATCATTGGGATGGAACTCGCCAAAATGGGATGGAACTTAACAAATTTCGTATGGAATTCGCCAATTTTGGATGGAACTTCTCAATTTCGAATGTAACTCGCCGATTTTGGATGGAACTCGCCAAAAATTGGGATGGAACTCGCAGATTGCGGATGGAACTCGCTATTTAATTAAACAAATGGAAATCTGTTAAATTGGATGGAACTCGCCGATTGCGGATGGAACTCGCCGATTGTGGATGGAACTCGGCCAAATGATATGGAACTGGCTCAAATTTAATTCACATGCATGCAAACACATGCAATTCGACTTTATTGCGGAGTTGGAATAAATATCACATGTATTTCTGAATTTAATAGTACAAAGCTGCTTGACTATTACTATTGAAAGTCTGCTTTTTATCCTGCCAAAATTCAATTCGACTTTATTCAATTGAATAAAGCCAACATTTGCGGGGTTGGAAGAAATTTCACATGTATTTCTGAATTTAATAGTACAAAGATGCAGGAATATTACTATTACAATTATTCAAACTTACTATTCATGACTGAAAACATTTTGTCGCAAGTGAAACACTCATTCAATTTGAAACACTCTCTCATGCTGTGTAATACTCATTCTCAGAAAACTCTCTCAAAAATCAAGCACAATCAAACACGCTTTCTCAAAAAATATGGCAAATTTTCGTTCAATCATTTTGCATTACAATGGTCAATGGGACAATGCATACAACTACATCGGTGGAGAAGAACGAGTTATCATGATATCCACTGATGATATCACGATAGAAGGTCTCCAAAGAAATGTTCAATACATCCTAGATGCTCATGCCATGGTGGGCTCTTACACCCTTTATTATCTAACTGAAACAAGAAGTGGGAGGACGGTTCCTTCTGTGTTGGCTACGGATACACACCTTCAACGGCTTTGTAACATGTTTTGGGAGCCGAAGCTTTATTTAGTGATGAACATGCAAACAAATGAAGCTGCTGGAAGCTCTCGTCGACAACCATCTCCGTATAGGCCATACATGGCTTCATTGAGCCCACAGCCGCACAACCCTTATAGTCCAACACCAGAAGAACTACATCGTTTTTCTACAACCATGATGTTTGGAGAAGGAAGCAGTGGAAGTCGAAGTTCTCCCGTCCCCGATTTAAACTACACTGCACCTGAAAAAGATATTGATGATGATGGCAACCATGATGGTGGTGATGATGGTGATGATCATGAAGACGGTGCCAACACACAAAATCCGAATGTAGTTGTCCATTCAGATGATGACGATGAAGCTGAATTCGATACGGAATCATCTGAGGGTGATGAATGTCACAATTACAATGCTTCGTTATTCAATTGCACAATTGAAGATTTCACAGCTTGGGTCCGAGAACAAGGTGGTATAGGTGCCATTGTATCAAGCCTGGTCCCGACTCAGCCTTTACCAGCTGAAACAGTTGATGTCCTAAGTCAACAAATGAACAACTGGTTATTGCCGATAATTCCAGTAGATACATCTGACGTACCTATATCACGAGATGTTCAAGCAGTATTGGACGAGGAATTGCAAAAAGGATCATTGTTTTGGTCTAAAGAAGACTTGTATGTGGCTGTCGGACTTTGGCACATGGAGCATCAAGTTGAGTTTAAAGTGTCGCGATCTACCAAAACTCGGGTGGAATATAGTTGCAGCCGCAGTGATAACTGTTCGTTCATGATTCGAGCCGCTAATTCAGATGGATGTTGGATTGTATACAAATTCTGCTCGAATCATACTTGTGTTACAAGTATGGACAACATCCGAAGCAGAACTATACGCTCGAAGGCTATCTCTGCATATTTTGCACGGAGAATGCGCAGACAAGGATCGATCATGAAACCGCGAGATATAATGGCGGAGCTGCAACATAATTTCGGAATTAAGGTGAGCTACAGCAATGCACTACGAGCTCGAAATGGAGCCATAGCTATGATATATGGTGGCTTAGAGGATTCTTTCAACTTGCTGCCGAAATATTTTTATGTTCTCGAACAACATAATCCCGGCACTATTACCGATCTTAATATCGGCGAAGATGGACGACTACGACAGTTTTTTGTTTGTTTGGGTGTGTCGCGTGCAGCATTCTCAACTTTATTACGGCAAGTGATTGTCGTTGATGCCACACACCTCAAGGGCAGAAATAAAGGTGTGCTATTGGTTGCTGTAACCAAAGACGGCAACGAGCAGATATTTCCTCTGGCAATTGGATTTGCACCGATCGAGAATGATGAGAGCTGGACTTGGTTTATGTCCCGGATCCGGATGGCTTTCAATTCTGATGAGCATTTGCTGATTGTTTCAGATCAACACATCAGCATAGCAAACGCAATAAGTACGGTTTATCCAGAGGCAACACACGCTTTGTGTTGTTACCATATTCAGAGCAAGTTGACAACCTTCACTGGTCCAATTGTGAGGTTATACCATAAGGCAGCCTATGCTTACCGTCCTATAATCTATCAGAAGGCAATTGACCAGATTGCACAATATTGCCCGGCAGCTTACGACAAACTCATGATGCTCGGACCGGCAAAGTGGGCAAGGTCAAAATGCCCAGTTCGCCGATATAGCTTCATGACATCGAATGCAGCCGAAGTATTCAACTCCCGACTGTTAGATGCTAGACGTCTGCCGATCTGTTCCGTTGTCGAGCTATATAGGCACATTGTAGAAAAATGGTTTGACGAAAGGCGTGCTAAGGCGTTTGCAAGAACCGAAGAGTTGACTGAGGAATGCGTGGCCAAAATGACTCCAATGCTGGAGCTCTCACACAAATACTCTGTTGTGGCTATTTCTGATGATCAATTTAAAGTCAGCCTCAAAGATAATACGTGGAAGGTTGATCTCCAAGACAACTTGTGCGACTGTCGTGAATTTCAGCTGGATCTTATTCCATGCTCGCATGCTATTGCTGCAATTCGGTTAGTAAATATATAAATACATCATTCTTTAATTATAATGTTTACTACTTAATCTTTGTTGTTGACACAGCTTCAAGGGTACGAGGATATATGACTACGTTTGGTCATACTACAAGACATCGAATTGGCAAGAAATATATGGAGGGGTCATACACCCACTGCCTCCCAAAGATGAGTGGATTGTATCACCAGAAGCAGAAGCTTGTGTTGTTTTGCCGCCGATTGTGAATCGGCAAGCCGGTCGACCCAGAAATAGTCGTCGTCCTTCAGGAGCAGAGGCGGGACAAACATCAACTTCTAGACGACGAGCTCCAAAGAAATGCAGTATATGTGGATCTACAAGTCACACGAAACGTGGTTGTCCAGAAAGAGTTCCGCCTGATTAATTTGTCTGGTTTTTTGGAAATGTATTGCATAACGTATTGTAATATGTTTTATTTACTTGTATTAAATTGAGGACATGAATTTCCGATTGAATGTGCTTGTGATTCCGCTAATTTATATTTTATGTGCTTAGTATTTCATTTCTAAATACAAACAAATTTTACATGATTTATATTACTTGAGAATCGCAACATGGAATGGAATTTCCAAAAGATCCCACACGACCCTAAATCCTAAAATGGACTTTCATTCCATTTTTGTTGAGTTCCATCTCATTTAAGCGAGTTCCATCTGATTTAATCCGAATTCCATATGAATTTCATACGAAGTCCAACCGATTTTCATACGAATTCCATACAATAAAGCCGAATTCCATACAATAAACCGAATTCCATACGAAATCATTATGGATTTAACCAAGTCCCGAATTCCAGCTAGAATGGCCGACTTCCATCTGAATTGATTTACTTCCAGCCCAATTCAAAGCGAGTTCCATCCCATTTTCAAATCTGAAGTCCGCCCAACTTTTTTTATTACATTTTAAATTCAACCCTAAATGAATAATAATAAAATATTCAAACAGTTGGACTTTTCACACTAATCGACAAAAATGATTGGGAGATTGAGACACTTTTGACAGATAAAGTACACTTTTGCTATTTTGTGAAGTTTTTCATAAGAGGTGTTATTTGGTGGATGTGTTTTATAACTTTTGCTATTTAAAATTATTCCCTCTTTTTTTTAATCTTTTGGCCACTTATTTTGATTTTCAATATGATAGATAAGAATGATTAAATCGAACAAAACTATATATTATTTGAATATTTAATTTATACTAAACTGATTGGTTGTCTTTATTTCAACTTTGACTGATATTTAGGAGAATATATATCACATTATCAAATATATCTATATCTATAATTCTATATATATAAATACTAAAATAAAAGTAGTGTAAAATAATTGTTCCCTACTAATCCATAAAAAATCATGTATATGTATATTTTGGTATTAAAACTATGAATTCCAAAAACGAGACAACGGTTGTGGTAGGGATGACAAATTTCTGACATTATTCGATAATTCAACATGAATTCATGTGATAATAATCAATAAGGATTGAGACTACGGATTGTTTCAAATAATCTATTAATTGGATCGGATTTGGATCAAATTCGGATATTCATTAATAAATTAATATAAAATTAATTTTAATAAATTATTTTAATTTTTAGGTTTAGGTTACTTTAATAAATTATTGATTTTCCATTTCATAATTTTTTCCAAATTATTATATTTTTTTAAATAAAGTTTTATTGGATAATTTATGAATTTATCAGATTGTTATTGGATTGGATAGTTATCGGGGTTCTTATCATATCGAATTTGAATTGGATAAGGATTGGATTTAAATTCGAGCAAAATGGATCGGATTCATATAGAAATTTAATATTTTTTTATTGATCATATATGGATTATGCCTTTACGCATCGATACGATTAGGATTTAATCTGCACGAATTATCACCCTTAAGTTGTGACTTAAGTATATCATAATTGTTAGTAGTAATTTCACATGAAACTTTGAAATTTAAAATTTAAGATTGGAAACAAAATACCAAGTCATTAGATATTCAATATTTTACAAGATTTTCTTCAAAAAATATATGTCATACTATACAATATGATGTCTTATTTTATTATATTAATATATGGAAACAAAATTATATATTTATATATTTTTTTACTCGTTCTTTTCCTCCAAAAATTTGAGAGCCAATAGTGGAAAATATTGAGGTTTGATTTTAACAGAAAAAAAAATTAGGGACTCTCAAAACAATTATTGAAAAGGACATGAAACAATGAATAATATAATAAAATCCAAACAATAAGGTTGATGAAATAACATAAAGATATTTTTTTTAAAAGGAACATAACGAGATCTAAAGCAATTGAAATTGGATTGAGTCAAAACTCAACCAACCTTTCTCACTTGATTTAATCTTAAGAAAACTGAATGCCTCAAAATGAGAGGAGAATTTCTTTTAATAGACACATGGAAAAGAATGTTAAAATTATTCTTAGTGAAATTCTCAACTCCTTTGTTTTTTCCATAACTGTTTGCTAGTCAATTGCTCAACCCCAATAGTCAGGAAGTCGGTTGTGGCTGATTTCGCAACTTTAAACGTTGTCTGCTACATGATGGATTCGACTTGGACAATTTTGTGCATTCATTGAACCGTTATATTTGGTGGGATCGCGTGAATTGACTCGCAGACTGAGTTGTTAGTGCCGACCCCAATACATACTATTTAAAAAATAATAATAATTAACACAAATAATAATACTATATTGTTTATTCAATTAATTGTATTCAAGTCATTACCAAATTAGACAACCAATATAAGATTTCTCACATTAAAAATTAGGATCCGATTGACGTGGATTCGTAAAATATTACTCCCTCCGTCCCATTAGATTAGTCCAGTTTGATTTCGGCACAGAAATCAATGTTTGTGAGTGTAGTGGAATTAATATTTTATTGATGTGAGAAGATTTTTTTTCTATTTTAGGAAAGTGGACTAATCTGGTGGGACATATGAAAATGGAAATATGGACTAATCTGGACGGAGGGAGTATGTTATATGTATGCAATTAATCCTTAATTGTTGTGAATTAAGACAATGAAGAGGCGGAAATATCCAATGCAGAAGATGAAGAGAAAAGAGAGAATACAGAGATGGAGAGAAGTAATTGTGTCTTTATTTTCTCCATATTCTGTCAATATATACATAACCTAACTGAACATATGAATAGGGCCATATAGGGCCCAATAATAAAGTTTACAAGTAATGGCCACAAAAAATGTTAAATATATTTACAACACTCCCCCTTGGACATTACTTCGTTATGTTCATGCCTCGTTAAAAATCTCGCCGAAAACCCTGTGGGAAAAACAATCGAGGAAAAGAGTACAAGACATAAGTTTATTCATGTGTTGCACTAGATGCCTCGTTAAAAACCTTAACTAAGAAAACCCAATGGGAAAAACTTAGTAAGGAAAAAAGAGTACATCTATTTAACCTTTTGAGTAGAATAGACCTTCAGGGTCTAAACACGAAAACTATTTTGAGATTATTAATCTCCTCCAAAATATTAACTTTCGAAATCTCAAGATATTTGAGATTGTCGCTCCCCTCGAAGATAACAATCCTCCAACTATAATCTATTATGAATATTTATTCAAATGTAAATACGGAATAGTCTATGTGAATAATCTGCAGGATTATCACTGTAAAAGAATGCAAATAATAAATATTTTGCATACTCAACACTTGTTTGTGCAACACAATTAATTGTATTATCCTTAACAAAGATAATGAGGAATCACTCTTGTTGTAACCTTATATACCTCACGAATATATTGTTTCAATTAATAATAACAACATAACCAGTCAAGACACAGAAATATGGGGATCAAAGAAATAGTAATCATCCACTTGTATACTACTAATACCATATATTGATTTCTTTATAAGATAGACAAGGTACAAGTATCTTGTACCATGAAGATAACAAATGATGTATTTAACATCTTTCCGACACCTCTTATAAGAGAAAAAAAAAATTCATCTTTACCAACAAGTATTTCCAAATGTCATATCAGGCCTGATAAAATAGTGTATAATAACACTCAAGTAAGGAACTTCTGGTCCTATATATACTTTTGTTATCTTCTTTAAATCTAAACGAGTCATCATCCACTTCTGGATCAAATGGTCATATGCATTGTGTGGACGAACTTTCACAAAAGTTGACTGATATGTATAAAAATCTCTTCGGGAGATAGTTGATCTGCAGGTCAACTAGCACTTGATCTTTTCAAGTCTTTCATTCAAAACTCCGTCTTTATGCATGAGCTAGCTTGTTCAAGCTCTTTAAGTTTTGCAATAATATACACAATACATTATTTTCAATATATTCCTTCAGCAGGAAGGATTCAATTAGATGAATTATACCATGTTGCAATTCTCATTTTCTTTCTAAATCCATTAAAGATTTTCATACAGGTACCAATGTCCAACGACCAATACAAAAATTCAATCATGACGTTCATTAACTGCATATGTATAATTTCATATTTTCTGCCATATATTTAGTTGCGGAACATTATGTCATTAAAAGTAGGAGAATATTTTTGATCAAAGTCAATAATGGGTCTCTGCGAAAACCCATGAGCAATTTATCTCGCTTAATATTTCACCACCTCATTATTTTAATTTCCATCCTATATAAATACCATTTTGTATCCTGCATGGATAATATTTTCAGTGTATGTGATATAAATTATACACTTTTTATTTTATTTAGCGAGTAAAGCTCGGTCTTAATTGCTTCTTTTATTTCAGTCAATTATAGTGCTTCTGGCACTTGGGCTTTGGATCCATATTACAAATTAAGGAATATAAGAGCAATTGTAGAGACATATATGTTGTCGACAATTGTGATTATATAACATATTTCTCCTTTATACATAAATTCATAATAATATCAATATTAACCAAGTTTTTTTTTTTCACATTTCCCATAATAATGTCACTTGGTTGTTCCGCGATCCCAATGTTATTATTATTTGATGCACGTGCTAGTCATTGGAATTTCTTGTCTTCAGGACAATCCTCTTCAGGAGGTTATAGGAGTGTTATTTCTTTATTGAGATTTATTTCCGCGGATATCTAACTTTAGCACCAATAAATCTCTCATGCTTCTGGCATTGAGGAGTATCATTTAATATATACGGTCCATATATACTTTCTTTATGGTGCATAAGATCTATTCACTCCTTTATAATAAATAATCTTATAATAAATAGTTATGGCAGATTACTTGCTAAATATTGCAAGTTAATTATATTTCGAACTTACAGTTCTAATTCATTTGTGCGTGAATTTAGATATTGAAGATCTTTATGAGGCATTCTATCAAATATGGGCTTTTATCTCCCCCTAATGCCGAGAAATGATCTTCATGAATTTACAGTCACGTACCAAATACATTGATCCCCTTATAAATGGGCTTTAAATATTTGATTATAGGCGGAGATTTGTATTCAACATATATTCTTATTTTATGTTGAGAGCCCGTAGAGGTACGTTTTGGTGGTGATTGAAATTTAGACTGTAAAATAAATAATTCGCAGATGGGAAATGTTTATCACGCACAATTGTTTGGGGGAATAAGATGATATGCAGTTAGTCGGATTTAATGTTATTAATATCCAAACATGAATTTATATGAATTGACCAGCATTATCCAATTAAAAGAAATTGATTGAGAACTTGATTTTGTACTCGATATTGGTATAGCACATATATCATTGTGCGTGGACTATAAGCATGCATAAGTCCATCGAGTAGAGAAATTAAATAGGACCGTTAATACTTATCATGATTCTGATGTTGGATGAACTGGTCCACACATATCTTATGATAAGAGGTATATTATGCCAGTATCACTTTTCATAATCCGACACATTATGATAAGCCCAAAATGATCCAAATGCTCATGCCACAATTTAAAACTTATGGATCATTAAAATTTATGTTAATTGCAACATGATAAATTATAATAATTATTTATATTTTCTAAAATACAGTAGATAAAAAAAAATAAACAAGGATAAATATAAGAATTTAATAAAATTTCAATGAATACAGGAGTTTGAGTATAGAATGAGTTACCTGTCCATTGAAGCCAAGGATAGATCACTTATGCAACATCCGAGTATGCAAATAAGTTAGATAATCCATGTTGATAATAATATCGCTGAGCAATAATAACCCACACAGAGTTGCATCCAAATAATAACCCAAAGATAATAATCCAAATAATTCCAAAAATAATGATATCTCGAATCCAAGTATATAATTCCAGCAACAAGAATAATTCGAATCAAGTAAATGATCCAAATAATCCCAAATAAGCAAATAATCCTTTCCAATAGTCCGAATAACCGTTCAAAAAATATTGAATCAGATAAAAATATCTCATATATGTAGTAGAAACTCCATTGATAGTTGAAATCACAGATCATATTCATATATTAAATGGAGCACTAATTGAAGTCCAAGATCAGATGAGAATAACATACTCCATGACAGATTCATAAGTGGAGATAAGAATGACTGGATAAGAGCAGCACGTTGCCGAAGGAGCAGATTGCTCCAAGAATTCAGCCGCTCACAATCAGGAGGAAGCACGCCCTCCAAGCTTGAAATCCACAAAACAAGAGAACCAACGTTGACGCCAATTTAGGTGTGGTTGATAGGTAGCTGCACTCTGCTCCATAATTAACTCAAATAGAAATGCAATCGGCAAAGGAAAACAACCACCAATTCAAGTTAATATCAATAGCAAACAGCTCCTCCAAATTGCACAAACGATGATGACTGCCACACAATAAATAAGCAGCAACCGAACCAAATGTTGAATACAACAAATAAAGAGTAAAATAATTTAATTATGCAATCGAATTCCACCAAGAAAGTCCAAATCAGCCACCTCCACAAAATGCAGCCAAATTTCCACAATAATCACAATAATAATAATGTCTGCCACCACCAAATTTCACAATCAATAGGATAAATTAGAGAGATAGGCACCGAACAACAATCAGGAAAGCAGACCGCAGCAAATTCAAGCAATTTTTCAATCCAATCAAGCATAAATGTGACCACCGATCGAATAATCAAATTGACGGCAGAAATATAGCATGAAAACAATAATATTCAACCGATTCCAATAAACAATTAAATGCGAAGGTGCCAATTTGTAGAAATAGCGCAGGGAAAGGAGCGAGTGCACCTGGGTAATACGTCAACGGAGACTGGCCGGAGATGAAGCAGAAATTTAGAAGGGGAAGATGAAGAACGATGGAGGATGGTCAGGCCTACCACGTTCCAAAAAATTCACCCCACGAAATCAACCGCACAAAACGGAGGGTAGAACCCAGGACGAAGAACAACAACCCTTGGCAGCAACAATTTCAGCAATTGAACATGGAAATTGATAGAAATCGTGGACGAAGATTTGGGGTGCTAGTTTTCTCCCGGCCCCTGCGGCACCGCCGCCGAAAATCTCGAGCCGCCTCCCACAGTCTTAAAATTAAAGTCTGATTTCACGGGAATTTGAGATGGCCCTTTCGATAATTCATCCCTCAATTGGTTAGAGTGTCGTGCTGATAACGTGATGTGAATTAAGACAATGAAGAGGCGGAAATATCGAATGCAGAAGATGAAGAGAATAGAGTGATGGAGAGAAGTAATGTGTCTTTATTTTTTCTATATTATGTGTATATATACATAATCTAACTGAACATATGAATAGGGCAGTATAGGGCCCAATAATAAAGTTTACAACTAATGGCCACATAAAATATTAAATATATTTACAACATTAATATTATTTTATGTTTTTGCAATATAATCTGTAAATTAGCAAATTCGGATATTCAAAATCATTTATGTTTTAAGCAATTTACTTGATAAATTGATTTTTGTAGATCAGTAAACAATAAAAGAACTGAAGAAAATGGAAAAAGTGAATAGAAAATAAATGAAAATGAGCAGAATACACGAAGTGGGCCTACGATCTTAACTTTATAAAATTGTTCCCAAAAAAGAAAAGAGAAAAAAAAAACCCTAACTTTACAGAAGACCCGCACCCTCCATTTTCCCGACCCCGTGGCCGGTCTCTCTTTCTCTCTCTTCTGTCTCCTCTCTCTCTCTCTCTTACACACACATGAAATCACCAGTTCCTTCGTACCAAAATACTTTGTGACAGATTATGGGGAAATACATGCGGAAGCCGAAGATGACGAGGGATGTCGACATCTCTCATTCACCCCTCGGCGTCCGTACTCGCGCTAGAACCCTAGCCCTTGAGCGCCTGAAATCCTCTGCTTCCGCCACCGCCGGCACCGATTATCTCGAGCTTCGCTCCCGGCGACTCGAGAAACCGCCGCTTCTCAAGCAGCACCTCCTTAATTCTCAAAAAATTCTGGCTCCTGCTAAACAGGACTTCGTTTGTACAGATAAAGAAAACCCCCAAGTTGAAGGCTCTTCGCCGGCGAAGAATCCGTGCTCCCCGATTGAGCTCGCCAAGGAAGTGGGCGGATGCTCCGGGCGGCAAATTGAGGGCTTTGAAATTGGGGATTTGGAGATAGAGGCTTCTTTTGGCGAAAATAATTTGGATATGGAACCTAGGGAAAGGTATATTCTCTCTCCCTCTTTTTTCATAACCAAGTCTCTCCCGTAGTTATTAGTTCTTGTGTCCTCACATGCAGCTGGTTTTCTTTGTAACTTGAATTCTCCGGCAAATGCTGTTTTGCTTTATCTTTTGGTTTATTGGAGAAAGGGCTTGAATTACTGGGAATAATGCTCTTAAGAATTCGGTCTCTGCTCTTACATACTCCTTTTGTGTATATTTATTTATTTCTGGTCCTAAAACGTTACCAAATTTTAGAAATTGTTGCTGAAGTGATGTTTTTTTCTTCGTCTTGTTAAGCCAGAAAAAGGTTGTAAGTTTTGGGCCATAAACAACGGGTTCCTGCTCCTTTTGGTGTTTTATTTGAAACTTTTATGTGACAGGGCTTTGGTTGCCATTTTCAGAAAGGGGATACCTGACCTGACCCTTCAATTTTTATTGTTTCTTTTTCTGCTAAACAAAATATCTCATTTTTTTTTAAAAAAAATTTGCAGCCCCCTAGCGAGAAATGGTGTGTTCTTTGATGTTTCTGAAACTGTATTGATAGTCCCGTTTCAATTTCTTTTAGTTTTTGGACACGAGAACTCCTGAAACTGCAGCACAACTCATTTTATTTGGAATTTCTGTAATTGATTAGTATGCTCATTTGTTGTTTTACTATTGTGGTGTTGAAATGATTCTGTAAATTCTTCAGTTCTGATTTTTGTTTTGTGGCTCATGTCATCAAACAATTTACTATCTCACACACGTGTCTGGATAACTTTAATGTTTGATTCCCTTACTGCTATAATTCTCTATATCTTGTCTTTTTTTAATGTCAAGAATACCATATTTTAGTGAGACGAGTTATACATGCCTTCTGCAGATGCTTCACTAGAGAAAGCACCCCATGTAGTATGATTAGAGCTGCTGACAGTATCACAACCCCCGGATCATCGACCAAGCGGAAAAGTCCCAACGCCTCCAATCAAAGAACCCAAGATGCACTTAGAAATATCCCCACACCTCGTGAAATGGAGGACTTCTTCACCTGTGCAGAGCTGCCGCAACAACGCCTTTTCATCGAGAAGTATGTCGTTTTCTTTCTCTTTCTCCCTATACTAGCAATGATGAATAACGTGATTGTCAACTGTGCAGGTATAATTTTGATATTGTTAATGATTTGCCTCTCCCCGGACGCTACGAGTGGGTAAAAGTGGCACCATGATGATGGAATGGACGTTGGTGCTGCAATGACTGTAAGTTAGAAGGTGATTTAAGAAAGAAGGTAGTATATCCATATCCATATCCATATCCATATCCATATTGCTCCTGCAATCCTTTGTTGCAGGCGGTGACATGTAAGAAGTGTAATATCACTGATCTGTAGAGATACTAGGGCCAGGAAACTGCAGGCTAACCCCCATCTCTAGAAAGTAGAATCCGCACAAAATGTAACATTAGTCTCTCATAAATTTCCGATCATGTCATTTGCAGTCATAGTTAGCCGCTAACTTTTCATTTTCTTGCCTACTTCTTTGATGCTCACCTCCTCCTAAGTGCCAGCGTGGATGCCATGCCATGTCATCATGGTAAATATAAGACCGACCAAAATTCAAATACGAATCTAAGTTGAGGCAGATCATGTGGTATTTATTAAAACTTGGTTTCTATCGAAAGTACATTCTTGTTAATATTCACATGGGACTTGTTGATGTTTGGTGTACAAAAGTTTGGATCTGTCGAGGCTGCCGGATCTTGGTTTCTAACGAAGTATATTCTTTGTAATGTAATGGTATGCCTTCATATCATATGACACATTGCAGGCCCCATTTTTTTAAAAATCTTTTTGGCCGTCTCCAATAATGTTCATTGATTAGGGAAGCTCACAAATCACAATTGACGTTGAGTTCTTGATAAATTCTCGTAACTACTAATAATATATGAAAAATAGAGCATTAAAAACCTGAAATTGATGGTGGTACACATTTGGAAGTTGCAGCCTATGGCCCCTCCTCAAATTTGACAGGTTATGTCTTGGTACGATGGCGCAGATTTCAAACCATCATAAATATAATGATGACTCTTAAATGTATTTCTTTTGAATTAGTAATATTATGCGACTCATTTTGATATCTCTATTTTTCAATAGAGGCAGGATTAGACGGCATCCTATGTTGAATATTGTTTGTGCAGATATGCACGAGTAAGTTTGTAATTTGACCTCTCTTTTTGGACAACTAGTATTCCCCTGCCATAAATACTAGGTTGTTCAAGTCCTTAATATCAAACTGCATCACCACGTCATCTTCACATTTCGAGTATTTCACGTGTGAAGGCTTTCCAAATAAGAAATTTCTGGAAAGGATGTATCTTCCAACTCTTGCTAAAAATTTACATCACCACTCATTGCAATACTTGTACCCTACTTTTTGAACAAAAGATGGTATGAGAGTCTCTTACTCGAAGTACAGTGGTGAAAGTGTATTATCGAGACTAAAAAGTTATGTGTTGAAAATTTTCTGGAGACATTTGGGTGTGTGAGTTTATATAAATGCATTGTTTTTTTAATAAAATAAAGGCACGTGAAGCTTGATGAGGTTATTTCAAAGTGTATGAGTTTGATTTTTTTTTTTTTGAAAAAAAAAAAGATTCTCACATAAGAAATATATACGGTCCTATGAAAAAAACAACTTTCGTGGATAGCTTTGTGTGAATAATACATAGGCATTGGGCAAACATGAAATAGATTTGGTGTTTAATATTTGCAGGGAAAACGAAGCTCCCTCTCACTCTTTTTATTTCTTTCTGTGTAAAAAGATAAATCTATTGCCATTATTTGTGGTTACAATTGGATAGGTTTTTTTAATCTGCAATGATTTGCAAACCTCTTTAACAAAGGATAAATTGAACATGTTATTTATTTATTTTATTTTCATTTTGAGAACATGTTATTAATATGTATCGAGTAAACATTAATTTTGTAAGAATACTGATAAAATTAGATGTGATAGATTCACACCTAGTGAAAGTTTAAATGTCATTTTATTCAAGCTTAATATTGTGTAGCTCCTAAGCCCTATATGATGTTACGTACAAAGTACAAAATGGGTTGAAAAAAAAAAATACAAATGGTTTTTTTTTTTTTTTTTGAGACAAATTTAGCATTTCATTGATCGAGAGAGGTTGTAGCATCAGCTACTAACAGTTGCTTAAAGCGAGTAGAACAAAACAAAGTACGAGGGCAAACAGAGCCCGATTGTCTACCAAAATTAGCTAAGTAGTGAGCAACACAGTTATCCTGTCGATGGATCCATCTGAAGGTGATGTTTTCGAAGCAAGAAGAGGTTTGGAGGATGTCCGCAATGACTGTGCCGATTGAGTTTGGAGGGATGGATCTTCGGAGAATTTTAGAGCAAAGTGCTTGATTGTCCATTTCGACATGGACTTTCTCAAAACCTTTGTTCTTTGCCAACAAAACACCATGAAAACATGAAAGAGCTTCAGCAAGTTCGATGTCGATGTCAGAGAAGTTTCGACTTTGCTCAGCAAACAAATCAACCGGGGAGCCGTTAGAGTCACGAATGATACCTCCCAAACCGTAAAGACCTGATGGCCCAAGAGATGCATCCGTGTTGAGTTTAACCCAGCCCGGTGGTGGGGGTTGCCATTGATGGTGTTTTGGCTGAGGAGGTTGGTCCGGGTAAAGGGGTGCATTTGCACTTTTATAGTCCTCAAGAGCTGAAAGAGACATTGACAAGCATTCCCGGTGAGCGATCAACTTGCCTTTGAATTCAAACAGGTTGCGAGCTTTCCAGATAGACCACATGAGCGCAGCAAAGTGTTCGAAGAACTCTTCTGGTTTGTTAGCAATGGTTTGAAGAATCCAGTCTTGAATAGAGAAACGATTTGAATGAGAAACCTGGATACGCAGACAACAAAGATTCCAGCACAGTTCGCTCCACTTGCAGTCACGGAGAAGGTGTTCTGGGGTTTCCGCTGCAAGTCCACATCTCTTGCAGATTGGATCCACTTGGAAATTTCTGAGAATCAGATTAGTTTTTGTAGGGAGAATACGTCGCATGCATTTCCAGAGAAAGATCTTGATCTTCGGTGCAATGTTGAGTGCCCAAATCCACCTCCAATGGTTTCGGTTATTGGTAGACGAAGAAGGAATCGATGATTTAGCATCTTTGAGTTTCTTCGCCACCCAATAACCTGACTTGACTGAGTATAAACCATCTTTGGTAAACTTCCATGAGAGACAGTCGTCTTGCAATGTGTGGCTGATTGGGATAGAGAAGACAGCAGTCGCAATATCTCCAGAGAAGAGAGATAAGATAAGGTTGTGGTTCCATCGTGTACCCGAATCGTCCATCAGATCTCGGACAACGGGATGAGCCTGCAAAACAGAAAAAGATGGGGAGGGGAGAGTAAGTGGGGAGAAACCTGGGATCCAGTTGTCCTCCCAAGTCCTGACCATTCTCCCATTACGAATTTGCCACCGAATCCCTTCCATGAGAACTGCTCGGCCAGCCAAACAGCTTCGCCAAGCGAAGCTTGGGCGATGGCCAACTGATGCTATTGATATAATATAAAATTCTCAAATTTTATATGACTTGAAAATTGTAAATAGTCCAAGATGTTATTTCTAAATGAAATTCGATATCACCTCTGAAGGGGCATATATGTTCATAACATGCAAATGGTACTAGTGTAAAATGAACGTTATGGTGAAATATTTTTATTTTAAACATGAAGTATCTGTATGAAATATCGAATATATCTTAAAATGACAAAAATATGTGTGAGACGTTATATTTTGCGAACGGTAAAACATGTATAAATACACTTCTTATGTCCCGCCATAAATATTTCACCTGCCAAATAATGCGTCCTGACTAAATTGTTATATTTCTAAAATTTGTAATATTTTCACACTCAATAATAAAATATTAAGTTCATTTATATTCATTGTCCTTAATTCTCGTATCGAAAATAAGTGTGCGAATTAGCATAGGACCAAGGTAATATTATTTAATAAATGATGCATTAAAAATTATAAACAATATATTGTGAATATGTCAGTTACTAACTTACTACGCAAAAAGTATCGTAAATATATGACAAGATAATGTTGTACACGAAATTCAATTAATCGAAGAATAAAGTTGAACTGAATGTGTCATTTTCCTAGGAATATAGTGGTCAAAGCATCTTATTTATGATCAAAGATCATGAGCTTTTTTGGAATATCTGGATGTGGGTGTTTAATTAATATATTATTATTAAAAAAGATTAATTTCTAAGCTTCATCAAAATAAAATTTGGAGAGATGGAAGAGTGAGAGCCACATGTTCTAACTATCCAGCCATGATCGAAGAAAATCTGATAAAATCCAAAAAACTTAAAAAAATCTCCCACACTGTTGCAGCTGCAGCTGCTGCTCTAGCTCATTCTACCATACATTGAGAAGCAAATGGCCACCGTGGAAGCTGCTGCTATTCCAAGCCTTCGATTCCGCCGCCAACATCCCACTTTAACCCCACCAACCCCGCCGTTTTCCTTCCCTCCGAAAACCCGGCGGCCGTCGCTGCTCAAGTGTTCGCCGCAGCAGCAATTAGCGTCTAAAACAACCACAGCATTTACAGACGAAGAGAATGCACTCATCAATGCCTTGATTGGCACCCTTGGCCGTGGCCGCTCCGTCTCCTCGTCGCAACTCCAGGTACGACCATACGACAATTTCAATTCTGCTTCAAATTCACATTATTATCATTTTATGTTTTTTTTTCATCGGCTTTGGCACGTAATCGATGTTGGTGATTAATTTTTTATTTGCGTCACATGATCACTATCAAGTATCAACATCGTGGATTGTATTTCTTCACACAGTTTCGTTTTACGCATCATGTGCACCTTCACCTTCATTAATGTAAGCAACAATGCGCATTGGTAGTCGCCTAGTGGGATATGATGAATCGAGAAATCCAACGAACCCTACAAAGGAAGTGTTGGAGGGGCAATATTTAGTCCTGGGACTTGAATGGGTCAAAGTTAATGTTGAATTTGTGATGCAGGAGGTGGAAAGGGCGGTTGAGAAATTGGAAGGTTTAAAGGGCGTTTCTGACCCAGTGAGTCACCTTTTAGCTTCAGCAATTACATCCAAAATCATATCATCTTGTTTTTTTTTTAGTTTTTGATTAAGGAAGCTCAAAGAAGTTGGTTTAGTCTCCTTTTTTATATGTTAGTAAAGTAATTACCCTCTGTCAAAGCAGATTAGGGCAGGACATTCTGATCATGCTATTAACACTTGGATTGCTGTGTCAATTCTTGCTACATTTATATTCGACTACTGTCTGTATGTCTCGTGTGTTTGTATTTGCTATATCCAATACATTATGCCGCAAGCTGCAAAAAGATAAAAGTGATTTCCACTTATTTCTTACAGAGAAAGTTTGAAACTTTAGTTTCCCGCTTCGTAGATATCATCTGATCCTACGTTTTCTTTTTCTTGGATTCTTTGATTTTTATGCATTTTATGGGCATATGCCATTCACAAAATCGATAATGATTGTTAAAATGTGAAAGTAATTTGTTAGGTGATGCTTGGATTTGATTTAGTAACTGAATTTAACAGACAGGTTCAAGCTTAATTGAAGGGCGATGGCAATTAATGTTCACAACAAGACCATCAACTGCTTCCCCAATTCAGGTAAGATTTTTTATCCACTGCTTCACTACAGTTTTGAAGCTCTAAATAACTGAAACAAAGTCCTCTGTAATCTCAGTGAAGAAACAATATAACTGGCCATTTTCTTTCATGATGATGCAGAGAACATTTGTTGGGGTGGATTCCTTCAGTGTATTTCAGGAGGTATATCTACAAACTGATGATCCACGTGTCTCCAATATTGTAAAATTCTCTGATGCAATTGGAGAGTTGAAAGTAGAGGTATGACATATGACCATAATTCTTTCTATATAATCTGTTTCAGGATACTTGCATCATGAAAATATCTCATTGTTTTCTGATTTTGATCAATTTCAGTGATGTTGATTATTTATATAGACTGACACAATTCTGCTAGTATTACAGAGGCTACTCCATAACTTTTATTGTTAGGCACTGCTTACTTTGCAAATACATAAATACATTATGGTTTTTGGTTATTCAGGCAGTAGCTTCAGCCAAAGATGGGAAACGGATCCTGTTCCAGTTCGACAGGGCTGCCTTTTCCTTAAAATTTCTTCCCTTCAAAGTCCCATACCCTGTACCTTTTAAGCTTCTTGGAGATGAAGCGAAGGGCTGGTTGGATACAACTTACTTGTCCCCCTCAGGAAATATTCGCATATCACGAGGGAACAAGGTAAAACTAGCTCATTACTATGCTTAATATATCTGCCATGGGCCACGGATTTATTCTCATGGCGCACGCTGTTAGCCAAGTTCTATCTTCTAGGGATTAAGGACTATTAGTTCCAATGCTATAGTGCAGGGAACAACTTTTGTGCTACAAAAAGAAACTGAAGCAAGACAAAAATTGTTATCAGTAATTTCAAAGGGTGGAGAAGTGAGAGAGGTGTGGACTATTTCTTATTATACTTTTTCCACGACAGAGTCAATAATTTTCAGCTTAAATTGTTTATGGCATTGCTATTGGCAGGCTATCGACAAATTCATCACTTCAAATCAAAGTATAGCTGAAGGTGAGTTCGAACTTGTTGAAGGCGAGTGGCTGATGATATGGAGCTCACAGGTAGTTTTAGTAATATATATGTTGTGAATTGAAGCGATTGCGACACAAATAACTAACAGAAAATACAAGAACACAAAGAATTATAGTGGTTCGAGCGTAAGCTCTACGTCCACTCTTCAAGTCTCCTCGGTGATGATTTTATTATGGTGAAGAAATTACAAAGTATGTGACAATTACAATTGGTGGGGAGCAGGGGTATATATATAGAGATATTCCTAATCACATAAGGAATATAAAACCTAGATATGGTGGTATATATTTAAACCTAAATCTATCTAAAAATAAATTTATACCTATCCAAATCTAATACCAATAAGGATAAAATCTTGTCCAGCAAGGAAACAAGATATACACAATATATTTTCCATATCTATCCAACTCGAACTGCTCCTCGAGTTCCTCGACCTACACAACTCAACCCACTTTACCGGACTAGTGTTCTCGACCCACTCGAACTACTTCCTCGAGTTATATTGAGACTACTCCAACAATTCTCCACCTTAGGCTCAATATCACCTCGACTTGGCACCTCCTCTTCAGTTCGACTTCAACAGTTTGATCAATTCCAAACAGTACTCAAACTTAGTACTTGGAACTGGCTTCGTAATCATATCCGCAGGATTATCGAGAGTATTGACTTTGTGCAGCTCGACCTCTCCGGCTGCCACCACATCTCTTATAAAGTGGAACTTCACATCGATGTGCTTAGTTCTCTCATGATGAACATCATTCTTCGCCAACTGCAAAGCACCTTGATTATCACAGGAAACCTTCATCTTTCCTTGATCAATCCCCAGTTCATTCATGAATCCGAGCAACCACAGACCTTCCTTAATCGCTTCGGTCAAGGCAATGTACTCCGCCTCCGTCGAAGATAAGACAACTACCCTCTGTAGACTTGCTCTCCAACTAATCGCCGTTCCATACGATGTGAACACAAAACCCGTCAATGACTTCCTCGTATCTATACATCCTGCATAATCTGAGTCCACAAACCCTTCGACTGGGAGCCTCAAGCTCGAACCATCACCCTCGAAGACTAGACCCTTTCCAACTGTCCCTCGAACATACCTGAGGACCCATTTTAGAGCTGCCCAATGCTCTTTTCTAGGTTCGGCCATGAACCTACTAACCATGCTGAGAGCATAAGCAAGATCCGGTCTCGTACAAACCATAGCATATATCAACGAACCGACAACACTCGCATAAGGAACACCTCTCATAAACTCCCTTTCCTCCTCGTCGAGTTTCCCAGCAGCACTCAACTTGAAATGAGCTGCTAACGGAGTGAGCACAGGCTTTACATCCTTCATTCCATGCTTCTCAAGAACTTTCATCAAGTATCCCTCTTGAGATAATGTGAGTCTTCTCCGAGCCCTGTCTCGAACTATTTCCATACCCAGGATCCTTCGAGCACAACCGATATCCTTCATCTCGAACTCCTGACTCAGAGCTTCCTTCAGTTCGGCTATCCCTTGCTTATCTCGACTTGCTATCAGCATATCATCTACATAAAGCAGTAGATAAATTCGAGTCTCCATATTTTCACCTCGAAAATATACACATGGTCATGTTTGCATCGAACAAAGTCCTGCTGAACCATAAACTTGTCGAACCGCCTATTCCACTGCCTTGGAAACTGCTTCAATCCATACAATGACTTCTTGAGAAGACACACCTTCTCCCCGCTACCAGCTTCCTCGAAGCCCTCGGGTTGCGTCATAAGGATCCTTTCCTCCAGCTCTCCGTACAGAAATGCGGTCTTTACATCCAGTTGCTCCAACTCCATGTTGTACCGAGCAACTAACGACAATATCAGCCTTATAGACTTTTGTTTCACCACTGGCGCAAACACCTCGCCATAATCCACACCTTCCCGTTGCGTGAAGCCTCGAGCAACTAGTCTTGCCTTGAATCTAACCCCAGAAACCTCTTGTTTCTTCTTGAAGATCCACTTACAGCTAACTATCGATTGTTTCTCCCCCGGCTTATCCACCAACTCCCAGGTGTTATTCTTCCTCAAGGAGTCCATCTCCTCCTTCATGACATCAAGCCATTTGAGCCTCTCCTTACAAGTTATGGCTTCGGTATAGTTCTTCGGCTCAGTATCATCCAGCTCTACCTCTTCCGCCATAACATAGGCATATGCTACCACATCAGCATATCCGAATCGAGTGGGAGGTTTTATCTGCCTTCGTTCCCTATCTCTCGTGAGATTATAATCTTGAAGCGCACCTGACCTTCGAACCACCTCGATCTCGCCATCCACCTGAGGTACTCTCTTCGACCCACTGGTCGGCTCCACCTCAATCTCAGCAACTGATCTATCTCCTTCGACCTTGTCAGACTGTTCCTCCGAAGCACCACCTTGTTTCTCAAGGATATTTTCCCGTTCCCCGGCCCCCTTATCTAGATCTCCAACCTGCTCCTCCCTGAACGTCACATCTCTGCTAATGATGCACTTTCTTACATCCGGCTCGAGACACCATAACTTGTACCCTTTCACTCCTTTGGGGTACCCAATGAATATGCATTTCAATGCCCTCCTCCCAAACTTATCTTCTTTGATGTTTGCATAAGCCACGCAACCAAGAGCTCTAAGGTTGCTAAAATCCGGAGGATGATCAGACCATATTTCTTCCGGTCTCTTGAAAACTAGTGCAGCCGAGGGACACCGGTTGATCAAATAAGCTGCAGTAGTCACTGCTTCTGCACAGAACGACTTGGGTAACTTTGCACTGAACAGCATGCACCTCGTTCTTTCCAGCAACGTCCGATTGTACCTCTCTGCCAATCCGTTCTGCTGAGGTGTTCCAGCCACTGTCTTGTGCCTCGCAATACCGTGCTTCTAACAGTATCTCTCGAACTCCTTCGAGCAATACTTAAGGCCATTGTCAGTTCGCAGCCTCTTCACCCTCCTTCCAGTCTGATTTTCGATCAGCACTTTCCACTTCTTGAAGGTCTCCAAAGCATCACTCTTATTCTTCAAGATGTAGACCCACACCTTCCTTGAGTGATCATCAATGAGGCTCATAAAGTATCTCGCTCCTCCATTCGAACTGACCCTTGAAGGTCCCCATAGATCTGAGTGGATGTAGTCCAGAGTTCCTCGAGCTCTCTCTCGACCTACTCCGAACTTTACCCGGTGAGATTTTCCATAGATGCAATTCTCACAGAAATCCAATTCTCTGATATTATCCCCGAGCAAAAGATCTTGCTTCGATAACTCCTGCAGTCCTCTCTCACTAACGTGACCGAGTCGCCTGTGCCACAGTAATGACTTGTCAACCGTCACTATCGAAGCCTCCCCGATCACCGTGCTCCCCATCAGAGTGTATATTCCATTCATTCGAGCTCCTTTCATCAAGACCAGGGATCCTTTGCACACCTTCAAAGTCCCAGCTTCCATCTTGATCGTGTAATCCATTTCGTCGAGCATCCCCAAAGAGATCAAGTTTCTCTTAAGCTCCGGAATGTACCTTACACCTCGAAGTATCCTTTCTGTATTATCGTGCATCTTAATCCTCACCGAACCCATTCCAACCACCTTGCATGGTTTATTGTTACCCAGAAGAACACTCGAGTTCTCCTGCTCCTCGAACCCTTCGAGCATGACTTATTAGGTGTCATGTGGAATGTACAACCTGAATCCAATATGCATTCCCTCTCCGAGCGCTCATTCGAAATTACCAATTCCTCTCCAGAGTCATATTCCTGCTCAACAACAGCTACATCCGCCTGCTGCTTCTGCTCCTGCTTTGTCTGCCTCTCCGGACAATCTCTTTTGATATGTCCCTTCTTTTGGCAGAGAAAGCACTTGACCTTTGGCTGTGATCCTGGCTTTGGCCTCGACCTTGACCTCGAACTTCCCGTGTTGTAGTTCCTCATCTCCGGTCTTCCTCGAGCCGCCCTAGCCACCAAGCCT
>JAPKLW010000859.1:29976-47689 GCA_026898455.1 Plectranthus barbatus
AACTCGTCGAGCTGCTCGTTGATCGGTCTTCCCTCTTGCATCTTAAACGAATACAATGATTGTTTAAGATAGAGCCAATTCGCCAGGGATTTCTTCATATATAAGGATTCAAGTTTGGTCCATACTTCCGCTGTCGTTTTCTCCTTCGACACCTTCCTCAACATCGTATCTCCGAGACTCAGAATCAGCGCACTGTGCGCCTTCGCCAGTGTATCTTTCTTCTGTTGCTCCGTCATCGTGTCAGGTAACCCAGCCTCTCCCTTCAAGGCACCATCCAAGCCTTGTTGCACAAACAACGCTTGCATCTTCAACTTCCACAAACCGAAGTCATTCGATCCCGTGAAGCGCTCCACCTCGAACTTGGCTGAACCCATCGCAATCCTTCCTCCTCCACGTTCACCGCACCAATTTGTTGTGAATTGAAGCGATTGCGACACAAATAACTAACAGAAAATATAAGAACACAAAGAATTATAGTGGTTCGAGCGTAAGCTCTACGTCCACTCTTCAAGCCTCCTCGGTGATGATTTTATTATGGTGAAGAAATTACAAAGTATGTGACAATTACAATTTGTGGGGAGCAGGTGTATATATAGGGAGATATTCCTAATCACATAAGGAATATAAAACCTAGATATGGTAGTATATATTTAAACCTAAATCTATCTAAAAATAGATTTATACCTATCCAAATCTAATATCAATAAGGATAAAATCTTGTCCAACGAGGAAACAAGATATACACAATATATTTTCCATATCTATCCAACTCGAACTGCTCCTCGAGTTCCTCGACCTACACAGCTCGACCCACTTTACCGGACTAGTCTCCTCGACCCACTCGAACTACTTCCTCGAGTTATATTGAGACTACTCCAACAATACATTTCCATAAACAGTGTCGATTGCCTCTTTTCCCTACTTAAAAGACAAAGATATCGCCATGATTGTTGCAGGAAGAAACAGAGAGCTGGATAGAGAACGCTTCAAAAGGTTTAATGGGCAAGCAGGTGCCTCCTTCAAATACCCATGCTCTTTAATCCTTCATGTCTCCCTCTCTTTTATTTTATGCTGTCTAAGTAATCAGTAATACCACTGCTCTAGATCATCAATACAAATGGGCAGATGAAATTTGTGGTTGATATTCTGCTGGGTGTCAAGTTTTCAATGACGGGGGACTATGTGTAAGCAATTCTTTGTGGACTCTATGCATATATATTATCTTGTAAAATTATTATTATTATTATTTTAACGATTGTATATGGCTCACAAATTTGTACATGGCTGAATTGGTAGGAAATCTGGGTTCAACACGTATGCTGTGAGTATGGATGATGCAGCAATAGTGGCCGGTCCATATGGGATCCCTGCAGAAATGGAAACCAAATTCACCCTTCAAATTCTGTGAGAAATCTACTTCGAAAATTGAAAAAGAAAGATTGAAGTTTGTAGTGAAGCTGAATGTTGGTTGATGGTGCAGGTATGGTGATGAAAAGATGAGAATTAGTCGTGGCTACAACGGCATTCTTTTCGTGCACATCCGCCTTGGAGTTAGAGGGGCTGCTCAGAAATGAATGAATGAATCCTACTTACTACCCACAAACTAAATGAGAAAATAGAAAGTAAATTCACATTTCTTGATTGTATAGTCATCACTCTATCATATATGTTTTGATTATTTTAATTCATGGCCAAGCCATAGCCCATACCAATGTTGTTTGGCCCCATTTTGAATGGGTCGATTGATTTATTATGACTAAACGAAATCAAAAGCACGAACAGTATAAATATTTAGAAATTTTACTCATTTATATGCATTATATGTAGGGGTGTAATCGAACCGAGTGGAGTCGAGTAGTGCCCTGCTCAAGTTTGACTCGTTTAGTTTCGAGTCGAACTTTGAGCTTTTTTATCGAATACTTTGATATTCACGAACTTTATCGAGCTTTAATCGAGCCTAAACAAACTTTCTAAATTTAGAATACATTTTAAATTTTCATTATTATTTTGAAGAAAAAGGTTATTTATTCCAAAATTATTATCATATTCATGCTCAAATTCTTAAATTTTTCATTATTAGAAAGATTTATCATTATTGTAACTCTTAAATCACGAAAATATTATTTTAATAAAAATAATTATTTTATATTTCTTACCAATTTTAGCTAACGAGCCTGCTCACGAGCTTATGAGTCGAATATTATAATGCTCAAGTTTGGTTCGTTTACTAAACGAACTCGAACGAGTTTTTATCGAGTCGAGATCCGAGTAGCTCACGAATAGTTTGGTTCATTTACATCCCTAATTATATGATGTACTACTATTTAAGAATGAATGACCATAATAAATAAAGATATTTAAAAAAAATAAAATAATAAAGGGCCAAAATTGATTTATTAATCGTGATTTGAGGATTTCATTGACTTGGTTTAAATTAATTTCAGGAGCCATGCGAGAATTGAAAACGAAATTTAGAGCATCGACAAACCACAGTTGTATTTATTGAATATTTTCTTCCCGAATCCGATTTCATCTTTAACCCTTTTCCCCCTTAAAATTCCATTTTTTTCCCCCTCGAGTTGGTTGAATTCCCAATTCTTGAGTTGTCTGAGTCTGCTGGTTCTCTTGCATTCGAAAGGTCGGGAAACCTGAGTGACCCATGTGAAAATCTCAATGACAAGTGATGACGATCAAGCCCCAGGTATGGTTTTGCTTATTCCATTCTTCAATTTCTGGAATAGCGATTGTGTTTTAAAAGACGTTTATTTTGTTTCTGATTTGTTCCGAATTAGCATCTTCCCGCAAATATTGATAATAGGATATTAGTAGCTTGCAGAATTATTTATTTCTCTTTTTTTAGACGTGAATTAATATCAACTTGCGCCCATATAGCTCTGATGTAACCCACAAGTTGAACTTGTTTCCTTTCTGATCTGCTTCCTCGGCAACTTCCATTGTTGCTCCATTATATTATGAAATGGAGATCGTGAAATGGTCGTCAATGCTGTCCAGTTTTTCTTAATGGGAAAGGTAAGGTTAAGTCTAACGAGAAACATATTATTTTTCAGTTCATGAATTCACTCTACCCACTCCATTTAAATAAGTCTAGCATCTTATGTTTGTTTTTGCTATTGTTTAATGAATGTCATGCATATTTTCAGACTTTAATTATTTCTTGGTCCATTGAGCCAACAGAATTGAAGGAGTTCATTACCAGGGAGTTCATCCCAGCATAAATTTGTATATCAGGTTTTTTAATTGTAAGGTGTCTTTAGATAACTTGTACGTGGTAGTTAAGCTAGTTTAGAAAGGATATTGACCATCTTATACGTGCAGAGATCGGGAGTATGCCTTCAAAGAATTTTCAGCCCTTTCTACAGAACCAAACCTCTTAAATTTACCAACTATATCAGTGTCTGATTGTTTAAACTGAAATTAGCACCACCAAGTCTTCATACTGATAAGACAGAGATCAGTGTTGCAAAAATCAGCAGGTTTCTAGTTTACGGAGGGCCAGGGGACTTCCACAAACATGTATATCAGTGCCTAGGTGTTAGAATAGTCGGTTCCCGGATTAGTGCCTTTTGATTTTTGCAGCATTGAGGGAAATATTCTGATTTTATCTATTAGCACTTTAGCAACTATGATTCTTACAATTCAAATGGCTAAATGGATGATGGTCATCTTCTGAATAAATGAATGTTTAACCTTCTGTTGGTTTCCTCAAAGTTATATTAGCTAAAGTTTGATCATGTTTGAATGATGAACCAACCATAATGGTCTCATCGCCTCTCTTTTCTCTTGGTAGCTCTTTCCATTCTCTGATGTGTTCTTTGTAGTATTTTCATTGTAAACAGAAAAGATTTGTAAGAAGCAAGATGGGATTTTGCATGCTGCCTCAGTTATTTCTTTCAATTTTAAATGTCATGTGCTGGCGGATTTCCGAATGTAATAATCTACTCAATGTAACAGTGCAAATCCCAATTGGATCTATTCAGCGATTGCATACTCTAAATTACCCTTTTGTTAATGACTCATGCATGATAATTACCTCACCTCTAGAAGTGGAAATTAAATGCCTTTTGATTTCTCTCAACTTGAGGTCTCAATGTTTATTGTGGTAATAGTCATAATCTAGTGATGCTGATTGCTAGCACATAAATCCTAATGGCCCTAATAACTTTAGAGTCATGTATTTGTAACCTTGATATCTTGGCTTTCTTTTTGATTAGGTAGATAGGGGTGAGCATTCGGTGGTTATCTTGTGAATGCATTGACTTATCTTTATTGTTTTAACCCCTCGTGTAGAGACTGATGTCAAAGAAAGATGTTGGAATCAAAGAGAAGCTTTGCCTGGAGAACCTGTTTGTGTTGTATGCGGTCGCTATGGTGAATACATTTGTGATGAGACTGATGATGATATTTGCAGTCTTGAGTGTAAGCAGTCTCTTCTCAGTCGATTAGTAAAATTAAAAGCTTCAGATGCTCGGGCATCCTCAACAAAACTTCCAGCGACAGATGAGTGCTACTATGTTCAAGATGGAAATAATGTAACGAAACCTCAAAATCTAAGTAACAGTCAGACTGAGCAGCTTAGGAGAAAACTCGAGATATCTGTTCAGGGAGATAACATCCCAGACCTCATTCTGTCTTTTGCTTCTTGTAATCTTCCTCAGAAGCTTCTTCAAAATTTAGAAACAGCAGGATATGAAATACCGACTCCTGTCCAAATGCAGGCAATTCCATCTGGTTTGATAGGCCAGAACTTGCTCGTTTCAGCTGAGACTGGCTCTGGGAAAACATGTTCTTTTCTTGTCCCGGTTATTTCTTACTGTGCAAAGGTAAATAACAACCCACAAAAGCCACTAGCAATGGTTCTCACACCTACCAGAGAGCTCTGTATACAGGTGGAGGAACAAGCAAAGTTACTCGGTCAAGGTTTGCCGTTTAAAACTGCCCTGGTGGTTGGTGGTGATGCCATGGCAGGACAAGTGCATCGAATCCAGCAGGGAGTGTCTATGATTGTGGCAACCCCAGGAAGACTAATTGATCTTCTCACCAAGCATGATTTTGTATTGGATGATGTATCAATTCTAGTCATTGATGAAGTGGACTGCATGATAGAAAGGGGATTCCGTGAGCAAGTAATGCAAATTTTCTTAGCTTTGTCCCAGCCCCAAGTGTTAATGTACTCGGCCACAATTTCAAAAGAAGTCGAGAGGGTAGCAGGTTCGATGGTGAAAGATCTCACTGTTATATCAGTTGGCAAGCCCAGCAAACCTAGCCAATCTGTGAAACAGCTGGCAATATGGGTGGAGTCAAATAAGAAGAAGCAAAAGCTTTTTGACATACTCACTAGCAAACAGCATTTTAAGCCACCAGTTGTGGTGTTTGTGGGTTCTAGACTTGGGGCAGATCTTCTTTCTGAAGCTATAACTATAAAAACCGGGATCAAAGCTCTATCGATACATGGAGAGAAAACCATGAAGGAGAGAAGAGAGATACTGAGGTCATTTCTGGTGGGAGAACTCACTGTTATTGTAGCTACAGGAGTGTTGGGCCGAGGAATCGACCTCCTGTCAGTGAGGCAGGTTATCGTGTTTGACATGCCAAATTCTATGAAAGAATATGTGCACCAGATTGGAAGGGCCTCGAGAATGGGAGAGGATGGTTCATCAATGGTGTTTGTAAATGAGGAGAACAAGAAACTGTTTCCTGAGTTGGTGGAACTTTTGAAATCAAGTGGCGCTCCCATTCCTTACGAGCTTACGAATTCACGACACACGACAAGTTCTTTCTCAACCAGCAAGTCTCAGAAGAAAAGAAGGCGTGGTTTCTGAAGGTAACTTTGGCTCATTTCCTTCTGTCTCTGTTGCATTGTGCATTAGATTAGATATGAATGGCATATCCTTTATGCTGCCTTGGTCCTATCATGCAAAAATGTTGTTCAGCATACAGAGATGATGAGGTTCCTAAACGATCAAACTTATTGAATTCGTCATATGAGATAAAAGTCGATTCCCATCTGTCGGCTTTTTTCCATTGTTTGATTTATTATTTTCCATCATAACAGTGCTGTTTAAAATGAATTCCTTTTTCGTTCACGTGGGGATGCCACCCATTTGTAAGTACATAAACACTTTGAAAATAGAATTTAGGGTAATTCTAAATACAACCACAATTTTACTCAACGCAGCCTCATTCACATTTTAAAAAATATATATTACTATTTTACCCTTTTTAAAATAAAATTATATTTTCTAAACATAGCTACAAATTGAGTAATTTTAAATACAACCAAAATTTCTCAATATAGCCTATTAATATTTTTATAAAAATAAAAATAATAATGAAAATTATTATTTTAACCTCAAATTTTAAAATCTACCAAAATTTTTAAATTATTTTTATAAAAATAAAAATATTAATGAAAATTGTTATTTTAACGTCAATTTTTAAAATCTACCAAAATAAAAAAATGAATTAATGGAGGTTATGAATATAATGAATCTTGAATTAATGGAGGTTATGAATATTAATTTGTAAATTATTGGTCGAATGATGAAAGAATTATTTTATTCTTTTTCTTTCAAATTGTGGCTGTACATCAATGGGGTTATGCTAATCAATGCAATTCATTTTTTTTTTTTTGTAGATTTTAAAAATTGAGGTTAAAATAATACTCCCTCCGTCCCGGTGAAGTAGTCTCATTTCTTTTTGGCACGGTAATTAAGGGTTGTGAATGTAGTGAAATTAATATTTTATTGGTGAATGTGAAAAAGTTTGTCATTTTAGGAAAATGGGACTATTCTATGGGACAAACAAAAAAGGAAAATGGGACAGAGGGAGTAATTTTTATTAATAATTTTGTTTTTAAAAAATAATTAATAGGCTATATTGAGAAATTGTAGCTGTATTTAGAATTACTCAATTTATAACTATGTTTAGAAAGTATATTATATTTTTAAGAGGATAAAACAGTAATGTAAATATTTTAAAATGTGAATGAGGCTGCATTGAGTAAAATTGTGGCTGTGTTTAGAATTACCCTAAAATTTATTATTATTAGACTACTTAAATACCCTCTGAAAATTGAAAGTGAATTAAATTGATTTCGAAGATTATTTTTTCCAACTGATTTTCGAACCGACCCAATCAGTTAAAAAAGTCATTTGAACGAATGACGTTCAATGTTTTCAAGATTTCCTTTTTAATGGATTCTCCTTTTTCACGATATGGAGTATTTTTATTTTCAAAAAAGGCAAGTGACAAGTCATGTTGCGTGGGAAAAATGTGGCAAGTATAACCGCCCTTGATCTGCACCACTGGTGGCCTCTACGACTGCTCTTCTTTTTCAAATAAGTTTGAGGGAAAATGAAATTGGGGTGTGCAAAAGATACTCCATCAGTCTCACTTCAATTGTCCATCTTTCCTTTTTTGTCCGTCCCATTTGTCCACTTACCTAAAATGAAAAATTTATTCCCACTCATTAATAAAATACTAATTTTCTCAATCTCTACTCACATTAATTACTGAACCAAACCCCTTGAGGGCAATTATAAAGGGAGGGAGTAATAACTAATGAGTCGAAATTGTATCATGTTTTGTGTGAAAAATGTGGCATGTAAAAGAAATCAGCGGTGCATTTGAATCATCCAAGAAAGAGGAAATGAAATCTCCATCGACAAGAGACAAAGTTTGTGAATGCATGTAATTTCCAGTATAGAAAAAAAAATTTGGAAATGCAGATAAGAAAATTGTTTTCTAAATATCAGAACTATCAAGTCAAATAATCAGCATGTTAGTAAATTAAAAGACAACAGACAGCAGCTTAGGCAGTTGATAGAAATAAGATCCAAGAAACGATTACCAGCAAACTGCTATCCCTATATCTAATTCTGATACACCTAATGCTACTCCTTGTTCCTGGAGGATCTGTCTTTCCGGTGTCCTCCCAAAATACGCGAAATCTGAAGACCTCTACTGAAGGCTTGGTTGAACAGCATTCGAGTTTGGAACTCTGATACGAAGGGGAACCATGCAAGGAAAGCCACTGGTGTGAACAGAAGCAAACCCATCACTATCTCATAACCACGAGCTAGTGTTCTCACTGATCCCCAGAATCCAGCACTTTGAACAAGAGGCTTACATGCTTGAGCAATCTGATCAAAACAATACAAAAACCATCCATTGAAACAACTTTAATGCTTGAAAAAGAAACATGCGTGGTAGATAAGTTGCTCACCAGAAGTAAGCCCCAGCCCGTGGGCATGAAGGCAAGTATGCAAACCACAATATCCTTGGGTGTCATATGGGCGAGGGCAATCAGAATAACCAGGATAGAAATGAATGTCACAAAGATTAAACCCTTGATAAGCCGGAAGACTAGTTGGAAATTTGCACTGAACTTCCTCCGTCCGACAGAAACAGTCTACAAAACAAACAGTTGAAAACCACCAAATTTTCAATTTCTTTAGATTTAGATAAAGTAATGCATAATCCAGTAAAGATTATCTAATCAGCAGGACTTGAAAAAGTAAGTAGATACTAATTTTATAAAGCATGCCACAACAATTTTATCTGCTCTACATCATGTCATTTGAAGTTTATTATACATTGTATAAAAAGTTACGGAGTTCATGATATTTGGAAGGGTATTTTTATATTTACAAAATTACTGCATCCTTTATTTTAGACTCAGGATTGTTTCCGATTTCAATTTTAAATGCAAAAAGTAATAGCAAATTGTCAAACAAGGGCAATAAACACTCTTGTCATCCTTTTCTACATTGTCAGTTGAGGTTTCAAGGAAAACTACAAATTACAAATGAGCTTTCTTCCAGTTCATTTTGAAAAATTTAAGCCAACTCTGAGAATCTTTAAAGAACAGTTCTCACCTTCATGACAAAAAGTATCATAAAGATCACCAGCCATGATATGCCATAAACCTGGAAATCCATTTAAGTAATTGTTATAAAATTGAAATAGCAAACTTATAGCCTCCCTCCAAATGGGGAAGTTTATTTGGGTAGAGAAGAGAACATACCAGGATACTTTTTGTTTTCCTTGTGATGTGCAAGTGATATACAAGGCCATATTGATAAATGAAAAATCGTAGAGCGAGTATTATCTCAGCAATGATACCACGTTTCCCAGAATGACGGAGATGATCTTGCTCCTCCTCCCACCATGACTCCCAACTTTTGTTTGGAGGAACACCAATACCTCCTCTGTTACTGATCCACTTATTCCAATCAGTCCAGTCATCAACTATCTTCTGCCACTCGAAACCAGAAGGATTGAAGAGGAAGGGAGCAAAAAGCCAGGTCCCCACCATAAACCACATAGATACAGTGATTAAGATATATGCGACAGCACCTCTGTAGGTCTGTCCAAAAATTTGATAAACAAGAAGCAATATCATCAACTCAAGCCCCTTAACAAAGTGGCTACGCGAGTATAGACGATAGTTTTCGGCAAATTTGGCATGGAACACAACAAATCCTCGACCTGTAGCCCTATACTTTGCACCTCCATGAAGTAACGTCCTTCCATAATAGTGAGTTTTGGTTCCAAGTGAAAAAGTGAAAAACACCGGAGCCAATTGTAGTTGCATTAATATGAACTCACTCAATGCAGTTCGAAAACCCTTTTCTAATCCAATCTCCATCATCATAGGGAGAGCCATGAGAAATCCGATTTGCACAAAGGACTGAGAGGCCAAAGCAATTTCAAGGGACTTATTATCTCGAATTCCTTCCTGCGAGGTCAATCCCTTTTCAAGGCCACTGAGAACAAGATAAAGGCGACCGTACAGAAAGACATACACAGTGAGCACAGTAATCTGTCAGAAGAAATACATTAAGGTTAGAAAGGGTTAAGAAAAATTCAAAAGCTTTACATAAACAATTCATCTGTCACACACCAAAGTACTAAAGTAGAAACCAATGGTTGTGAAATAGCATGATAGCATTCGAAAGAAGTCAAAGCGATGCCCCAGCCTATACAAATCACGACTCAATGTTTGCTCTCCATTTCCATTTGCAATTTTCGCCTCAAATAGGGAAATTTGGTTAAGGCCTACATCTCTCCCTTTACCAACTTGTATATATTCATGGTGAGTAACATTGCCTTCACGAAGTGTAGAATTGAAGCCTACATATTTAAGTCGAGTAATTACAATCCATAATAAAAGGTTTCAAATAGTTATAAACAGAATAAGAATAGAAGTCGTGATCATACCAGCAAATATATCCTCACTCAGGTTAATAATCTTTGAGGCTTTGCTCACCCCACCTCGTGTAAGGTGAAACAATCTATCAAAAACATCAGGATGACCATAGTGAAAGCGAACCCTGCATGAACAAAAAAGGAAGCACAATACAAAGGCGATCAGTTGACTAGAGAAGATGAGGAGTCGCTCAACAGTGGCAGAAATGATGGCTGAGTAGAAGTAACGAAAACTGATGAAGAGCAGTAACCTTAGCAAAGTCAATTTATGTGAAATCTCATTGAAGCAATAGCACGACTGTATTAGGCAGTATTGGAACCATAAAAGTATGTTATAGAAACTAAACCTCATAATTGTCCAGCAACAAAACATTCAGGCTGGCACCAGTGCTACAGTAAGATATTAACCATCTTGCAAACAAAACAATCTTTCAAAATTTACCACACAATAACAACAGTTTCTTTCAAAATTAACCACAAGCAAGAAACCACCAGAAAGTGTACAAGTAAAACATATCAATTCCAGATCCAAAAAAATAGAGACGGGCAAAACTTGTTCACACAATTAATCTAGCAAACCATACTTCGCAATCAAGGAAACCACCTCTTTTATAAATGAAGAGTGGGATTAAATCATCTTCTCAACAAATAAGTTTAACGACGGCATCACAAGATTACAGCATGGAGCTCAAAAGCATTAATACTAGCTATGTTAATTGAATGCACTGAGGTTAAATTTTCGTTGGAGATTAGGAACAAGACTCTCTGCAGAACTCATTTTACTACGTAATTCATCACTACTTTAGCTACTTTAGATTTGAGGTAGAGATTATTATCTTTTCTCAAAAACCAAAGTTTGCCACTGGTAAAGAAAATATCTTTCACAAAGAAAAAAAAATCCTAAGAAAAATTATATTTTGTAAATTGTTAAGGCAACAAAAAGAAATTATCCAGTTTGGGTGGATATGGTATGAAGCAGTTCATAAAAATGGAGCATAAACAAATCATCGAATATAGATACTTCTGACAATAGATCAGTCAGATAAAAGCAGCTGGCCATGAACAACTACACATGAATAATTGCATTGTTAGTAATACTTCCGTAGTAGCACCAGATCAAAAGTTACTATAAATGCAAGTGGGCCTTGACCGTACATAAAGAATGAGAATGGCAAACTAACAATGCTTGCAAACATCTAGAAAATGTTTCAGCCTTCTATGAACTCAAGCACTAATTCGAAAATATAGAACTCTAGCAAGGTGAATAATCCTGTTCATTGAAGATTAAATCATGAATTCTCTTTTAATTACACACCTTAATAATGCAGTTCAATTCTCACAGATATAGAGAAGGAAATAGAAACTGGCAAAGATTAAGAATCCCATTAATTAGCTTTCATCTAAGGGCAAGTTCATGTATTGTACATGCAACAAAACTCACAAGAAACAAAAAAACTGAAAAAGGCCAGCAATAAAGTGTTTATTGTCAGGGTATCCAAATTGAGATATACTTATTTGAGATAATGATTTACCGGGTAGAAGAACAGATGGTGATGCAATCAATAGAACTTACTTAAGGGGGTTGGCCAGTAGTCTCTGACCAATAGTGACGAAACTTGTCTCTTGATTTGACATAAACCAAGCAAGAGAAGAAACACTACATCATGTTTAAAAAGAACAATGAGTTACATGAAGAAAGAATACATAGGCACATGTCAAGACAAGCAACTATAGCAAAGTGATCCACCTTCCAGTGAATATATGTTCCCTTAGACCAAGAATCGATGGGTGTCTCAGATCATGCCTTTTAAGAAATTCTTGAAGCAAGTTTCTCATTTTTAGAGCTTCTTCCATGTAGTTATCCTAAGTAGATATCATGTCAGGGCTAAAAATGCAGAGCTTCAGATCAAAATTAGCAAAACAAAATACCTGATTCATATCTATTGTTTGCAAGCCTTCTCCTCGCGTGAAAATGATTGCATGATTTTGGTTTTCAGGTTTTCCTTCACCTAGAATAGCATGGCCTGGAAGTTTTATACGGTAGATTATCTACAAACAGGAATTCATCGAATCAGTAATCAGTCATAAAATATTTGTAGATGTAAATCTATCGCAGTAAAATATATGTAGAAGGTCCATAGCGCAAGTGCAACAGATTAAAAAAATGAAGCTGTAGAAAAATCAAGTTGAGAAACCAAATTCGTTTCTAGTCATCCACCGTAGAATATAATAATGGATAAGATTTCAGCATGTTGAGTATAGACAGAGTGCCAGGAGTGGAAAGAGATGTCCATCTCAGCCTCTCTTGTATTTTCTATTAAGCTTAATCAGAACCCATAATTCTCATCACCCTGCCCCTATCTATATATATATATAGAAGAGGAAAGATAAAAGATAAATACTCATATGGTTAAAATCTAGAGGTTGCATCATGCTCTCCCCTCCACAAAACCTGGATGCGTTTGCTCTGTCTCTTGTTGGAATTTAATGAATGTAAGGCCTCCTAATGATATTATGAAAAAACTTCTGTGGAAGCAAAAAGGTAGCCTACTCGTTCATCTTGAACTTCTAAAAATTTTCAAAAGTTTAAGTTACCAACTATCTGGTGACTTCTAATAATCTCAAGTACCTGATCCAAATTCTGTCCTGGCTCTGAAGAATTTGACTTCGGCAAAGCAGCCTTCACTAGAGTGGAGTAGTACACCTTGTCATTAACTTTCTTGGTTCTGTCTTTACTAGGTTCTTCAACTTCATCGATATATGCTACTCGAAGAGATGGATATCTGTCCAGAGAATAAAGATTAGAGAATGTACTAGAAGGAAATCAGCCTCCATAACTCTATAAACCCGTACGTTGTCATAAGTTTCAATATATCTTGTGCTCGAGCATCTCCAGATCGTTTGTGAATACCATACAACTGGCAGGAGACAACAAATGTAAATTTCATATCAGCCACAGCTTGACATTGAGTCCACAATGACCTCTCCCCCTTAATCTGATCTTCATTGGTTTCAATTGCTTTATAGCCTTCCATTAAATCTGTACAGGTAAAAAAATATAACTGCTTACACACACTCTAAACAGTTTTTGTTTAAATCATTCAGTGGGATAAGATACAATACCATCATCCTTGGCCATATCAAGGAATGCCTGAAGTTCTAGAGCTTTGCGGTAATACATCATTCCTCTAACTGTCACAATTTAGTCCCCAAAATATGTCTTAAAAAAATGAACTTCGATGAATATCAATTTTCATGTACAGCAGCAAGACTAGTTAGTATGAACCACTAAATCCAGCCAACAGCAGGCACAACATGTAAAGGATGCAGTATGCAGCAAACTCTTCATGTATCAATTAGTGAATCAATCAACAGGAACTACGACCTGCATACATTACCTAATTTTATTTCTAATTAACATTATATAAAATGATCAATGAACAATTTGAAATCATCATTTGGAAATGGATGAGAGATGAGTGAAACCACAATATCCAATCAGCCTAATGTCTTAAAACTACAACTAGGAACATGCTGAGCACAACTGACACAGTGAAAAATTAGAAAGGTGAGGAGAAATTATAAATAACGACAATGATAAAATTTTGATTTTGACATACCAGTTTTGGTCAATGTTTGGCCCCTATATGAAGCCCAAAGTCGTAACTGCTCTTCTAATTCATCAGAGCCCCTTAGTTCTTCTTCACTAGGACAGTTGACACGCTCAAGAAAATTGTTCCATTCATCTGCGAGACATTATATTGAAAGTTGGTGGAGAAGCAGAAATGTGATTACATCACAGCATCTGAAGAACAAACCTGGAAAAATTTTCTGCAAGTAAAAGAGAATGGAAACACCATCTTCATTTGGTTCTTCTAGTTCTGGCAATGAGAAAAGAACCTCCTCCGTGTAATATGGAGTCAAAACACTACACGTAGGAAAAGCTCAAGTTAAATTTGCACACAAAAAAATCCTGTGTAGACTGTAGAGTTTTCAGACTTAGTCATCACTTATCAGTACACAGAAGAATAACTAACAATATGAATGTCTAATAATGTTATGCAATAATTTGACCTGAAGAACAATAAGGGAACTAATGTATTCGACAATGTTTTATACTTTATAGGTAATAAGCCAAGGCAAAGAGATTGTACAAATTAAAATCTACGATTCAACATTACTTTTTCTGCTGACATCTTTGATGTTAAAAAGTTTCCAGGAAAATACCAACTCTTCAATGACCATCAAAAATAATACTCCCTCCGTCCCGGCTGAATTGTCCCAGGTTGACCGGGCACAATAACCAAGGAATGTGATTGTAAAGTAAGTTGAGTGGAATTAATATTTTATTGTTGAGTGTGAAAAAGTTGCCTTTTTAAGCAATGGGACAATTGAGGTGGGACGGACGAAAAAGGAAAGTGGGACAATTGATGTGGGACGGAGGGAGTAAAACGGTTCATCAAGCAGGGCATGACCCTTAGCTCTGAGATTCTCAGTTGCACCTCAGCAATAATCTCAAACCAAACATGGCTAAAAATCCAATTCCAATAAATGTCACCAGTGTTTAGTGGTGAAATGGGGATATTTAATTGAAATCTAATCAAATTCAAGATTTAGCCCATAGTTATTGTCTTAATAATGAGTCATTGTTACACATTTATTCGGAAGTCCTAAATGCACTTGCATTGCAAATCGAACCGTGTGATCCCGACTCCGGCTAATTCATACCCAAGTCAACTACTTGCAAGAATGGTCACTTGGTCTGAGGATCACAAAAGTGCCATTGAAACATAGTAGTAGCTTTCTAAACAGAAATGTAGAATGCAAAGAAATGGAAAAATACATCAGGATAATTCAACTCACGAGAATGACAGCATATTGCGGACTTTAGGAGCTGAGGGCATGTCCATGAATAAGGAATTGGAGAAAAAGGAAATGCGCCTTCGAGCTTCCAGGTTTGATGGTACATCCATTGCAGATTCCTTGACTGTCAATAACAAGTACAACCTGTTGATCTGAGGGAAAATGAAAATGTCAACCAGGTACAGATAAAAAAAATGTTGTGAAAGATATGCAGTTCAACTCCATATATTCCAAGCTTCAGATTCAGGAACTGGAAATTTAATGGCACCAGCTGATGCAAATAACTGATATTGCTGATCAAGAGGGACCATTCCTTCAAGCCCAGATCCACCATGAATCGAATCTAACAAGCTATTCAATATATATCCAGCAATAAAAACATTTAATCAAGGCCTCCAAATTTGACACTTGTATTTTGGATAGAACATTACTTGGATATGTGATCTTCCATCATTATATCTCGTGTCACAACTTCAAGCATGTCCTGGAAGAGGATTACAACTAGATCCCTATCCTCCGGCTTATTATCTCGCTGCAAATGACCAATATAACATCAAGTTCACCAGAAAATCCACACATAAAGCAAGTGTGAGAAGCAAACAAGGTAAATCCTACCAAGTATTTGACAAGCTTAACGAAAAGTTCATACAGATTAGGAAGAGCATTCAGCCTGTATTCAACTAACAGTTTGTCCTCCTCTATATGCTTGTCAACTTCTGAAAATATATACTCAATGACCCTGAAAAAATAGTCAAGTCAAATAAACAGAAGGAAGCAAATGTGGAACAACTAAAACAGCAGATCTACAAATGCGTACTCTTTCTCACGATTGCCACGAACTAGAAACATAACAATGTTCCGAAATGAAGCATAGCACTCGCACACAGCAGAATCCATGTAACCATCGGACTTAATCCGCTTTTTCAGTTCGCTATCCTTCCCATTACTATCTTTGGCCATATCAACGGCTATTGGGATCTATTAAATTAAACCAAAACAGTTATATCAGACAAATGTTTTTCAAAAAACCTATTAGTCAGTAAAGGATAAGAAACCAAAAATGATGGCACATCTACAACCAAAAACCAGAGTCCTGGAAACAACTGTAAAACAGGATAGAAAAATCACACCTAAATCAACGAGGCACTACTCATGTTGAATCAGGATTCTAAGAAGATGCATTTCACACGCTATATATGTGAAATGACAAACTTCGTATAACTTGTTTTACTTTAGTTATGGGTTAAAACTTTAATATCTTCCCCATGTGTTATTGCATTTTTTTTTAAATAGAATGTATTAATTTTCAGACCTCACCCCACTCGGATGTCCCATTGAAGCTCGAACTCATGACCTATTGGACATAGGCAAGGCACTTAAACCACTTGCACCCCGAGCTAGGGGCAATATTATTACACTTATATGGATTGTAACTTTTACAGTGCAATACAAGAGAAAGAAAAGTGGCATAGCCCCTTGCACTTTTTTGATGTTAAGGCCAGATCAAACCATGATACAAGTTATGTTATTTTCCTTTTAAATTCCTATAATTTAAAATTTAACACTACACAAAAGTGACTTTAACATCTGCCAGTAATTTTAATACTTTCACTAGTAATATTGGCAAGGATGCTCATTGACATTCTAACCACCTATTGATGTATCTTGAACACCATGGCAAAAAAGTTTGTCCTTATAGCCACTATATTTGAAGGCTAAGCATTTGACTAATAGAGCTAAAAAAAGTGGAGATGAAAAAGAGTGTGGTGATTTATCAGGGATCCTTGCAGCTCTAATATAACAGGAAAAAAAGGACGAAAACGAACCTTGCTAGCAAGCAAAAATGGAGGCCATTGCATCAACTCCAAATCACGATCAGCCCAGTATGGAACAAGCAACAGATTCATTTCCCTAAAATAAGCAAGTTTATAAAAAAGAGATCTCATCTGTTTTCTTCTTTGCACCATGATAACTAGAAAGAATGAATAAATCATCAATATGACTTTTTCACAGAAATCCTGCTGAAGATCACCTATTACTTATAAGATCCTCCTCCCTGAAACTTGTTATTATTTTGTTCCACAACTGAGCAAACCTTGCAGCTTCCTTTTCCTTGCTTGAAGGAATCTGAGGGGTGATATCCAGAAGAGAAAAGTCAACTTTAGTCATTTGTGCATCATCCATATACAAGTGAATATGAAATGGAAAAGGAGCTAAAAAATATGCTACCACTTCAAACTTGCGGGAAAAGGTGGCCTTCAAACCTTTCTTTTTGATTGGCTCACTTTTCTCCTCGGGGATTAAACAGGCATTGAAAGCACCAGGTAAAGACTGAAATCGGGATCTAAGCATTCCTAGTGTTCGAATCTAGAACAACAAAAAATTAACAAAATAAAAGGAGGAAAGAAATAAGGGACAGAGGTCAAACCCAAATAAGAAATAATAAATCCATAATCCATTTACGACTACAACCAATCTTAAACATCCAGTGCATAGCTTCAGTTTTGGAACAATTTTATTAAAATTCTTTGATTCACTATACTGATGATGAAACCACTAATTTTATGAGAAGCTGATAGATGCAAAATAATTAATCACGCTCCAATGCGTGCCCGTGCGT
>JAPKLW010000859.1:47699-61425 GCA_026898455.1 Plectranthus barbatus
CCGTCCACGCCGACGATACACCAACAAGGCACGAGGCCCTTCTTGTGAGTCAATCATGGTATTGCGCTCTCTATCAGAAGCCAAAAAACATAGATGGTTCGATCCCTCGAGGTTAACAGACTTTTAATAATTGCGACAAAAAAAAGGTCTGGTTTTATGATTGAGAAGGCTTTCACTTTAATCATTTTCCATATCTATTGATAGAGCAAAGAAGAAATATTCAAATTGAGAGTTCTGCCACTGCAACAAGACAGATTATACACAAATCTAATACAAGTTAAGGAATAATATAAGTGATAATATCACCAAATGGATGTTCCCGGACCCCTAACCTCTCCCAGGCGACGGAATGCACCATATATACCTCCAAATAGTGTGGAGAATATAGCATACCATATCTGGGAATCCATGAAATAAACCTGGAACAAAAGAACACACAAGTTATCACCAAATACATAAAAGAAAGAGGTGATCCCCTATCCTGGTGGCATATATATCATTGAAAAATAAAATGCAGTACTGAGATAATAAATGACCCATACTAGAATAACTGGAGCCCAGAGTGCAATCACGACACCAATGTTGTTCTTTGCTGCAAAACCCATGGAATCAATGATTAATTAGTAAGAAATGTCAGAACGAATATCAGTCCAACTATTATTTTTTACTTCTTTTTGCATTGTGCAAGAATAACGCAACTCCAGATCATAGTCACATTGACTACCTTGAGGAAAAAACTCATGCCATTGATAAGTTGATATATGAGCATCCATGATAACTTTTGTTGGTTGCACCAGAGGCCGTATCTGGAAACAGAAGAATCGTCCACAGAATAAACACAGTTTGCATCATGTAAATCAATCGACATAGACACACACAAACTAACGTCCAATAGGCAATAGCTCAGTAATGAGACATGGTCAAAGCTACAAATAAGAAAAGCCCATAAAAATAGCATTAATGATATGATGCAGTTAGCACCAGAGTTAATAAGTTGTCACTTGCAGATCATGGTGCAAAGAGCCAAGAAAACAAAAAAGAAACACGTACTATAAATACCTCAATATAGAAGCTGAAAGCTAATTTTGTTATGATAAGAAGGACCCAGAATAAAGTGTACCTGAAAAGTACAAAAGGTAACAACTAAATACCACATGAAATGATTTGTACAACAGATTATTTGGCGCCTTACTTGAAGAGAGAGAAGGTGCTTTCATGCATTCCCCTTCCAACATAGAGTCGAGGCTAAAATATAAAAACTGAATCAGGGAATTACAGTATTGGTTTTAGTTGCCCACAAAAAAGGGAGGGAGGCAACAAATATAAAATAAAGTAAATCCATTGCATACCTGTGACCACCACATCATCAGCATCACAATCTTGTAATTGGAACTTTCCAGGAAACGACGAATGAAGGGAAAAAGAAAGAGCAAGATTGCGAGCATATTTGGTGACAAGTAGATGACAACAGCCAAGATAAATAATGAAGGAGAACTTGAGCTACTGCCAAACCAACTCTTTATAGTTTGAGCAAACCCAGGTGGATTCTCCCATGTATAAGCATAAGTAACAGGGAGAATAACCACCCATGCAGCAGCAGATGCAACCTTTAGAATGTAGCGGAGCTTTACGTGGAAAGACATGCTCCTTCTAGCTTTCCAACTCAGAATTACGTCAAGGATGCCTGCAACAAACTTTCATATGGATATTAAAAGAATGACCACAAGGTTTACTGCATTTCTAAATGTAGCACTTCAAATCCAGAGCATAGCAACACATGCATTTCAAAACATGATGTAATTTTTACCAGAACAAGAGTCATGCCAGCAAAAGTACCATTGAAGCCAACGAATATTTTGATAAATTCCAAATACAACTTCGATTTAGTACCAAGCATAATGCATATCATTCTTTCCAGCACCATTTAGTATCAACATGAGAGAAGATTATAGGCATCAACATGAAAGATGTATTAATTAGAACTAGACATAACAAAGATGTTTTAATAATCGTCTAGGTGAAAAGACATACCTTGCCCTAGTTTCAATATTGCTGCAGTTATAAAAATGCTTAGTACTTTCTTGAAAACATTGGCATCAAATACTGAACTTGGCTCAGAACCATTCCAAGCAATGATGATCATAGCCTTGACAGATGAGAGTGGTGCGCAGTGTCAGCATCAGAGAGACAAGTGAAACTTGAGAAGAGTAATGACTGCATTAAAAGGTGAGAATCACAAAGAAGCAAACCTGCAGGCACAATATGAAGAAACTCCACATTCTGTTGAAGCTTCTAAAAATATGCCAATAAGACCGGATCTCAACAAAATCAACTTTGCCAACCCATCGGTCTCTTGTTGGCCTATTTTCCTAGTTAGCAGAAACCTCAGTTCAGTTGTACTGCCATAAATTACAGGGGAGTGTGTGCTTTGGAAGGTATTGAAAATATGCTACAAATGTATCAAGACAAAACATTACCAAATAAATCAAATATAACAAGAATATAAGATGATGACTAAATAAATGAATGTGGGTATTATAAAGTGGGTACTGTTCTAGTTCCAGCTATTCTCACTACTCCTTGAGCAAACTACTAAAAGGCTTCATTACAGAAACTGGTCTTTATGAATGTGAATAAGCATATATAATGTAAATAATTTCTTTTGAAACAAATATAGTCATAAAAATTCAAATCAAACGCGTACATACCACGAAAAAGACAAATTCCAACAAATTTTTGCAGCAAAACAGGAAAAACACAAGAATATCAATCAGTTGAACTTAACCCAAGTCGAAATGGTGATTGGGTATTGTTCCAGCTCCAACTACTCTACTCACTGAAACTCAATCCTTACCACTTAAACAAAACAGGGTTTCATGAATGAGAATGAGCATTTATAATGTAAATAATTTTCTTTTGAAACAAATATAGTCATATATATATATATATATATATATATATATATAGAGAGAGAGAGAGAGAGAGAGAGGGAGAGAGAGAGATCCACTCAAGTGCTAAAATTAAAGTTTGTGCTAAATAGGAATGAATCTCAACCATTGGATTGATAGCATCAATGGTTGAGATTAAAGCATAAAGATTAAAAAATTAAGCATAATTTTCGTTCGTGCTTAATTGCTTTATAAGTCGTGCTTAATTCGATTAAGTATGATTTATAAAGCAAAAAAGCATAAAATCTGGGAAAATGTTTTAATCACAACCATTGATTTTTTTAGATGAATGGTGTAAATTCATTCCTATTTAGCACAAACTAATTTTAGTATGTGATTCACTCCCTATATATATATATCTATATATATATATATATGTGCCGAATTATAATGGTTTCAAATACAATACAACCCCCACACAATCCATCTCCAGTCCTCTGATTTCACAGATAGAATATGACTCATGAACAGAAATAAAACTAATCAGAGATGGAACCATCAAAACCATTTTTATTGAAGGAGGCATAGAAAGCACATTTGAAGCGCAAGTGAAGCTAACTCTCAGATGTCGACAGCGACCAGCATTGTAAACACGAACACTCCACTACATGCTTCGAAAAGATAAAAACATCAATGCTATTCTTTACCCCATTCTTTTCATCACGAAGTTGATCCACGGGCTTACAGAAAAAATCAGCATCAGCACGCATGGGCCATCCCAAACGGAAACAATCCACAGACCTTATGTTTCGAGAAAAGTAAGTAAAAACATTTCAAGGACAAGCAAATTCATCAAAGTAGGGAATAACATATTACCAAAAGTACTCATTAAGGTCATCATAATTTCTCCATTGGGAATGTTTTGATTTAGCTATTTTGCTTCTTGCAGCTTCCTGAAAAAGCAGAAAGATGAATTTCACTTTTTGAAAAAAACAAAGGAGAAAATATCACCATTCATGATGAAATAAAATGGTAAGAAAAAAATCTCAAAGAGGCTTTACCCGAGCAATGACTTGATAAATTGGAGTGACAACTTTTCTAAGGAAAGCCTCCTCCTCTCCTCCATAGGCTGGTTTCACATTTTCACCAGTCATTGGACTTACATTTCCAGCAAGCATCCCATAAAGTTCAAAAGCCATCTGCAAAGATAAATTATTTAAAATGAGTACTAATATCCAGCTAAGATGAGATTTTTTAGTTTCATATGGCAAGATTTATGTGTATATAATTCCAATTATAATTAAGTTGGTCAAAAAGAGTAAGGTGTTAAAAAAATGTGGAAGGGTATTCAGATGAAAATGACCAATCACCTACATATAGCTTGAGAATAAGAAACGAAATGAAAAAAAATGTCGAAAGAGAATAGGGTATTACAGGCATAACAAGAATAGTAATAAGTATCATACACGCTAGAACTAATGTAAGTTGGAACTAAAAAGCTTACTAGTAAAGAACAGCAAAACTATCTAAGATGTTCTTCAAACCACGTTTAAGAATTATGGCATTCAAAACTTTATGGCACAGTCAATATACAGCATTTTTAAGCTAACAGTTTATCATCATCTACCATCTTCCCTTTTAAATTTCTATTTTACATTTTGCGAGCGTTTGTTAACCTGTAACACACTAGTTGCTACTCGGCACGTCATTGTTGGTTCATTGTCCTGATTTCGGGGCATTTCCCAACCAAGGCGTCAATTACACTTATCTCCTACTCAAAATCCATCAAAGGAGTGACAAGTAGCTTTATATTTTGATGAAAATATGCAATTACATTATCTCAGGAACAACTCCAGTGGCCTATCATCGAACAAGGTGCAGTTAATAGCAGTACCTCCGATACTACATAGTTACTGTAAGAAAAAAACATTAAGATGCCTTAATAATAGCACTATTTTACATTCGAAAACACAGAGGATGTAAAAGCAAAGATTAAAATATTATTTCATAGGAAATATCATGATAGAAAGCAGAATTTACACTTTGATGAACTGACAAAGTAATTGAAATCCATGTTGAATCTTCCATAGCAAACAATGGTATCAAGTTTTGGATGTACTTCAAACTAATATGCTGTCATCTATGTTCTTCCATCTAAAAACAATAGAGTGAAAAACAGAAACAATAAGATATTCATGTATGGAGCTCTTTTAGCACTTCATTTCCATCTCTGTCCAAAATAAAACTACATTGGGAATATTACCATCAAACACAGAACTGTCTCTTTGTTGAACTGACAAAATAATAGAAATCCATGTTGAAACTTCCATAGCAATGAAAGGGTATAAGTTTAGATATGCATCAAACATTTGGTTATCTCTGTTCATCTATCCAAAACTAATAGAACATAAGACTCTTCATGTATACAGTTCTTTTAGCACTTCACTTACATCCCTGAATTAGCATATAAAACTAGCCCAAAAGAGGCAGAATGCAATATCATTTATTTCAAAGCATAATGTGAAGTCAAAGAAACTCTGCATCCCAGCTTTAATATACTCCATAAGATGTAAAGGAAATAAGCAACTCAATTAACATACATGATGATATATGTAGCAGAGGCATTCTGGCATGAATCTTAAATTGGCAGCTTCACCCCATATTAGAAGATAGAGCCCCATATATAATAATTTGCGTTGTTGCACTTCCTGTTGTATAGTGGGTAGCCTGCAATTGAAACAAGTGAAAACAATAAGTAAACTACCTGTGTAGAACAAAAAAAAATAGTGGTTCAAATATGTTCTTTTGCAGATGTTCGCATAACAGATCAACAGAACAGACCATTATTGGTTGAATCATCATTTTCTGTCAAGGACGTCCAAATTACTGATCAATAACAAACTTATCCACAAAGCTAAATATTAAAAACCAATGCTTGTCAGAATTCTGTTGACTAATCTGAATTACTGCTGATGAAGGCTATTTACTTTGGATATATTTAGAATATGTGAACATTGGTAAATCTTAACTATGCTCTTTCTAACACCTAACACCCAGGATCTGCATTTATTCTGCATAATATTAGAGATGTTAACTCTTTTGAAAATACAGGACTTCATCAAACCTTTCTAGAAAAGATCATCTGAGTTGAATTAAACCCCTGTTAAAGAATCAGTGAGAAGCATAGAGTTTATTTGAATAGTACATTGAATTTAACAAGAAATTGGTTTTCCAATATGAGAATGTACAAGGAACCTATGATCCAATCATGAGCCTTTGCCAGTTGAAAGTTCAATATTTCATACACCAGTCAATACTTAGGTGGTAAAACTGACATTACTGATGTATAAAAATCTTAAAATTTATGGGTGATTTATTCTGTATCCATTATTATAATGGGACAAGCTGACACAATACAGAGTGCATTATCAAGATGTATTTAATCTATCCGCAAAAATGAATATTAGTTAATCATTATTTTTCATTTGTTAATGTTGTATGGCCTATTATGCTACATAAAAATGATGATACGCATGCCATGTTACAAGGTGGCTTTGATAAGGAAATGTACAAGAATTACCCACATGCAACCAGTGGACTCTTTTCTAAGAAATGTTGATGATTGAATGAAGAGCTCTATGACATAAACTAGGGACAAGGATGGTCTTGAATACTTACAAAACCAATGCAGAGATGTGTATTAGTAAATACCACAGAGAATATGCCGTCATCCTAAGACAATAGGAAGTTGCAGGGGCGGTAACAGCACTCTTCGCTAGGGTATACCGAAAATTTTTCGCCGTACCGTATGCCATACCAAACTTTACGGTATGAAAAAATTCATACCGTTACCGTACCGTAACTATCGGTATACCGAAGTTTCGGTATAACATAAATTGAATACCGTTATTGTACCGTAATAACGGTATACCGTACCGAATATTATTAATTAAAATAATATATAAATATTAATAAAATAATTATTTACTTAAAAAATGAGTTCCAAGGCAACTTCTCACCAGCTATGTGGTCGGCAACCTTGTCCCGATTACCACCAAATTAATGATTTAGGTAATGACACTAATTAGCTATACAAAGATGTATTTTATAGGTGACTCAATTCATTTGTATTTAATAACTAACCGATGTGGGATATCAAAATGGCTGCTCATTTATAGATGCTTTCATTTGTATGTGTTTTTTTCTTTATCAATGTGTTAATCATTTTGTTATTATCTTTTCTTTTAACTATATTTTTTAAAAAACTATTTATTATTATTATTTTTAAACCTATTTTTATTATTATTTTCTTCTAACCCAATTGAACGAGGGAGAATAAAGAATTAAAATTAAAAAAATATTAGCTATGAACATTTATTGAAATAAATATATACGATAAATACTATTATATATGAATAATATTATATTATTTAAAATAAAAATAATATTTATATATTCGGTACGGTATGTAGACGGTATACCCTATATTTTAGAATCTCATACCGTTACCGTACCGTAGATTTTCAGTACGGTATCATACTGTACTGTTAATGACGGTATATCAAGATTTCGGTATTTTCGATATTTTTTCGATACGATATGTACGGCATATCGGTATTTCGGTATTTTTTCCCACCCCTATTCGCTAGACAGATGGCAAAATTCTGACAGTTGACAAGTTAATATTTGAAGAAGAAACTAGCTGAAAATTAGAGATTAAAGGGTGGTATAATTCTAAGAATAGAGTTTTGTTAATTGAATGACGAGCTCTATAACTTGAATAAAGGCCAAAATGGTTTGAACGACTTACAAAAACCAATGCACGCATAGGTATAAGTTAATGCCAGGGAGATCATGCACTTTTTGTAAGACAACTAGAAGTTGCAGGTAGGGGTGATCATGAGCCGAGCCAACTCGCGAGTTACTCGAGATCGACTCGTATAAAACTCGAATTCGACTCGTAGTTGGTCGAGTCGAGCTCGAGCCACTCGAGTAGCAGTCGAGTTCGAGCTCAATTTTACTCAGCTCGATAGGCTCGCGAGCCTAAACAAGCTCAACTCTTATTTTGTATTTATATTCTCATCCCTCAAATTTTTATTATTTACATTTTTTACCCACACTATAAAATTGAAACTAAACACTAATTTTTAAATTTTTTTTTACGTTTTCAACTTTTGTGCGCCGCTACCTCTTGTCTCACTTCCTTCTCTTTCTATCGAATCTCTCATCTCTCATCTCTGAATCTCCCATCTCTCAATTCATCTCTCAATTCTTGGTGCTGAATTTTTCATTCTCTGCTATAACGTCCGCCACCTGCTCACATCCACATCCATTCGATTCCGCCTTAACGGATGGAAAAGCAGCCAACACCTCCTCCTTGGTCCTGAATCTCCACCACCACAAAATCAAATGCGATTAACGTCTTCTGTGTTGAGCAAGAACCGTCATCATCATAGAAACCCAAAATTGCCTCATCAAAGATTTTCACTTTTATGGGCGCCCGAGCATAAAATTTTTAAAAAAAAAGTATTCAGACAAGTTAAGCTCGAGAACTCGGCTCGAGCTCGATAAATTGAATCGAGCTCGAGTTTGGCAATACTCGGCTCGGCTCATGAACACCCCTAGTTGCAGGGAAGGTACAACATGGTTTGCTAGATAGATGATGAAATTGTGACAGGTAATAAACATTGGAGACAGGATACCTAATGAAGAAAATAGCCAAAAATAAGAGAATTAAGAGTGATATATTACAAGACTTTCTGAACATGGATATAGTGAAACAAACTCAACTGATGGGTCCCAGCCAACCTACTCGAAAGGGATTGTGCAAAAATCTAGATGATATGACCAGATTTCACAGTTCATGTTGGAGAGTGGGTATAAATTAGAGTTATTTAGGGTTGATTTGATTCTCTAATATTAGGCTAGGTAATTATTTAATTTGTATCAAATCCCATAAATCGTGGGATTTAATTGATTTCCTACTAGTATTAGCTAGGGTCATCATGTATATAAGGCACCATCTTGTACATCATTTTTAACAGACAAAAAATATAGAATTACATTTTCTGAGATGGTACCAGAGCAACTCCTTGGGACTGCTTCTGTTTTTGTCCTATGATAATACACAGCCTTAATTGATGTTTTCCTTCAATCTATTCTCGCAGCCTCAATTGTTGTTTTCTTTCAATCTATTTCCGCAGCCTTAATTGCTGCTTACTTCCAATCAACTCCTCTGATTGGTGGCCTTCATTGCTACCTCTTTTTCATTCATAAAACCCCCTAGCCATGTCTGAAATATCTAAACTTATAACACCACCCAGTCAATAATAGTTCAACCCCAACAACCAGCAGCACCACCACAAGAGGCTACATGTTTCAGCCAAGAAGAGATTGACAGATTGAAGCCTCTCATCAACAAATTGGAGAAACCCTAAGGTAGTTGTTACTTGGTGTATTCCGGTAAGTTTCCTTTCTCTGTTGGATTACATGTCTCGGATAGTACCTTTGTCAATTCTTGGGTCTTGGATTCGGGAGCAACAGATCACATGACCTACTCGCCCAACACCTTTCTCTCTTACACTCCATGCCCTAGTAATAGGAAAATTGCCGCAGCTAATGGTTCTCTTATAATTGTAGCTGATGTAGGAGATATTAAAATAAACTCATCCTTCACCTTAAAAAATATTCTTCATGTCCCAACCTTATCCACAAATCTTATCTCTATCCAAAAACTTATCCAAGACATACCATGCAAGGTAGTTTTTTACCATAATCATTGTGTTTTTCAGGACCAGGCTTCCGGGAGGATGATTGGACGTGCTAGAGAAAGGAACAGTCTCTACCATCTTGAAACACCAACTCAATTAAGCATTCACGCTAGCAGGTTACATCACTCTCTCATATCCAAAACACCTCAAACCAACAAAGACAAAATTTGGCTTCACCATCATCGCATGGGTCATCCATCTTTTAGAACTATCCAAGTGTTGTTTCCTTTTCTCTTTAAGGGTCTTGATGTCAATTAGTTTCATTGTGAAGTCTGTCAGCTTGCTAAACATAAGCGTGTACCATTTCCAATTAGCAATACAATAAGTCCTCCATTTAACCTTATTCATAGTGATATTTGGGGTCCCTCTACCATTCCAAGTGTGTCTGGAGCAAGATGGTTTGTTTCTTTTATAGATGATTGCACTCGTGTTACATGGGTTTTTCTTCTTAAACATAAATCTGATGTTAGTACTGTTAAAGCCCATATTATCTATTATATCTTAGTCCATCTATTATATACTTGAGGCCCTTTACACACCAAACACTATTCTTTTCCCAAAAGGTAACATGGTATCAAAGCCAAGGAATTAGGGTTGGGGCAATTTTTTTTTTCCCACGTCAGCAACTCGTCAGCCGCTCCCGTCAGCGGCCACGTCAGCGCCGGCCGTCTCTCTGGCAGCCGTAACGCCTGTCCTCTGCTTCCTGCCCGCCCTCTCTCGTCGCGCGACGTCGCTCGCGCGCCTGTCTGCGCTTCTTCCTCCTTCGCGCCGCTGTCTGCGCCGTCTGCCTGCGCCGCCGCGTCTGTCTGCGCCGTCGCGACTGCCTGCGCCGCCCGTGCCTGTCTGAACCACGTCCTGTCTGTTCGTTGGCGTCTGCATCTTCTGCCCGCCATTCTCTCTACTGGGGTGTTCTCTATTCAGGTTTCTGGCTCCTTCTCCTTTTCGTTCAGCCTCTGCTATCTCCAATCTCTGCTGAAGTTGCTGTCCCACTCTTTTTTTTTTATCTATTGTCATTCATCATGTTGAATCCTAGTGCCATTGCTATTCCAATTAAACTTGATGGTCCTAGCAATTATCGAGAATGGGCCTTCTCCGTTAAAACTGTGTTGCGTGGTTTTGGACTTGCATCCCACCTGACTGATGAACCCCCTAAGGATACCTCAAAAGATGGCTCTGCAGCCTCTGCAGCCTCTACTGTCACCTCTTGGCTCCATGACGATGGAAGAGTGATGAGTGCTATTGTTACAAGTATGAAGTCTTCTTTGATCATGAGCCTTGAGCATCACGAGTCTGCGAAAGAGATGTGGGAGTATTTAAAAGGGCGATATGTTCAGAATAGTGGTGCTCTTTTGGTTACTTTAATGCAAGGACTTCATGTTCTTCAGCAGAATGAGATGTCTATTGAGGAGTACTACACTGCATTTGATCGTTTGATGGGGCCTTTTCTATCCATGGTTCCACAGTGTGATGGTGGGTGTTCAGGCTGTTGTGATAAAAAGAACAAATTCATTGAGAAATTCCTCATATTCCAGTTTTGTCATGGATTGAGAACTGAGTTTGAACTAATTCGCAAACAACTGCTCAATGCTTCCACTACACCATCTATTGCTGATGTGCTATCTGCTTTGATCGCTGAAGAGACACGTATCTCCTCTCAGTCAACCACTGTACCAGGACATCAAAGTGTACTTGTTGCTTCTCACAAAACCTATAAAGCCAAGGACAATTCTTTCGAGCTTTGTGAGCACTGCAAGAAGTCTAGCCATCGTTCAGAAAACTGTTTTACTCGGTTTCCAAAGAAGTTGGCTGATTTTCGTGCTCGTCGAGCTTCTCGTGGTCGGGGTACAACCTCCACTTCTACTGTCTCTACTCCTAGTGGCTCTGTGTCTATTGTTGCTGCTTCACCTGTTAGCACTACATCGTCCTCTTGGATACTTGATTCCGGGGCTTCTTTTCATGTGACATCTGATGCGTCACAATTGCTTGCTAGCAAGTCTGTTGCCGATGGTGTTTCTATTCAGACTGCAGATGGTACCTCCTGTTCTATCACTCGTCAGGGTTCACTTTCTACTTCACATTTCTTTGTTCCTGATGTCTCCTTTGTTCCTAAATTGTCGATGAATGTCAGTTGGTCAGATTACTGATCACAATTATTTTGTTAGGTTTGACGACTCATCTTGTTTTATTCAGGATCGTCGAAGCGGAACTGTGATTGGGACTGGCCATCGCCGTAGGGATTCTCCTAGCCTTTATGTTCTAGACACCTTGCATCTTCCTTCCTCTAGTGCACGTGTTTCCTCCGTTGCTTCATCATCCACCACCTCTTTTGCTCAGTGGCATCATCGTCTGGGTCACTTATGTGGCTCACTTTTGTCTACTTTAGTCAGTAGTGGGTGTCTAGGGCATACATCGATTGAGCCTAGTTTTCACTGTAAAGGTTGTAAACTTGGAAAACAGATTCAGCTTCCTTATTACTCTAGTTTGTCTTATTCTGCTAGGCCTTTTGATCTTATTCATTCCGATGTATGGGGTCCTGCACCTTTTGCCACCAAGGTGATCATAAATATTATGTGATTTTTGTTGATGATCATTATCGTTATACTTGGATTTATTTCTTGCAAACTCGATCTCAGTTGTGTTCCATTTATCAATCTTTCACTCGTATGATTCACACACAATTTTCTGTTCCTATTAAAGTTTTTCGGTCAGACTCTGGTGGTGAATATTTATCTGACACTTTTCGTCGGTTTCTGACCTCTGAGGGAACTCTTGCACAGTTGTCATGTCCCGGAGCTCATGCTCAAAATGGTATTGCTGAAGGCAAACATCGTCATATCATTGAAACTGCTAGAACCCTTTTGATTGCCTCATTTGTTCCCTCTCACTTCTGGGGAGAGGCTGTTTCCACAGCTGTTTATCTTATTAATAGACAACCATCATCCAAATTATCTGGTAAATGTCCTGGTGAGGTTCTTTTTAGTACTCCTCCAAGATATGATCACCTTCGTGTTTTTGGTTGTACATGCTATGTTCTTCTTGCACCTCGTGAGCGAACTAAGTTAACTGCTTAGTCAGTAGAATGTGTGTTTCTGGGTTACAGTCCTGAACATAAGGGTTATCGTTGTTATGATCCTTCCTCTCGTCGCTTGCGCATCTCTCGTGATGTGACGTTTGTTGAGGACCGCCCTTTCTTTTATAACCCCTCCACCCAACCATCATCTTCTCCTGTAGAGTCTACATCTTTTCTATGTCTACCTCCTGTTTCATTCACTAATGATGTCACTTCCCAACCCTCTTCTGGTACTGCTCTTCCTACTCTTATCCCTTCACCTCCAACCACCACTAGTGAACCTACACCACTCATTTCTCATAAGCCACCCATTACTCATGTCTACAATCGTCGTTCCAAAAATTCCATAACCGTTCCTCCTGCCCATACAACATCGGCCAGTCCTGATGATCCTACTGTTACTGTTTCTGATGAATCTAACAATTTTGATGAGTCTCCTGCTAGTATTGATGAATCACAGGTTGGACGAAGATATAACCTTCGAGATCGTAATACTATTGCTCCTCCTGACAGATTGGGTTTTCCGTGTGTGAGTGCTATTATCAAAGAGCCATCCACATATAAAGAGGTTGTTTGCCATCCTGAATGGCAATGAGCTATGTCTGAAGAGTTGGCTGCTCTACATCATACAGGAACTTGGGATGTTGTACCATTACCATCACATGCCATACCCATTACATGTAAGTGGGTTTTCAAAATTAAGACCAAGTCGGATGGTTCTATTGAGCGATACAAAGCTCGTCTCGTTGCCAGAGGCTTTCAGCAGACTCCGGGACATGATTGTGATGAGACTTTTGCTCTAGTTGCTCACATGACTACTGTTCGTACTCTGATTGTTGTGGCTGCTACTCGTTCTTGGACTATTTCTCAAATGGATGTTAAGAATGCATTTCTTCATGGTGAGTTACAAGAGGAAGTCTATACGCATCCCCCTCCTGGTGTTGAAGTCCCCTCTGGTCATATTTGTCGTCTTCGTCGTGCTTTGTATGGTCTCAAAC
>JAPKLW010000859.1:66425-94741 GCA_026898455.1 Plectranthus barbatus
CAGCAACGGACACAGTGCCTTTAGGAGTGGAAGATGTACCACGACCATGAGCAGCACGATGGGCACGATACTCAGCTAATTTTTCAGGATGCTGGGAAAAACAATTATTAGAAGTGTGACCCGATCTCCCACAATGCTTACAGGAATCCAAAATACCACTCTTAAATGCACTAGCTCGCTGAGAAGATGATCTTTGAGAAGCTGCCAAAACACTGTTAGGTACAGATAAAGGGGCAACAGTCATACAGTTAAGGCGAGTTTCCTCTGCAATCAAATCAGATAAGGCCTGTGCCATGGTCGGAGGAGAAGAGTTGTGAAGCAAGCGTATTCGAATAGACTCATATTCTGCTCGAACTCCCATTACAAATCTATAGGTAAAGAATTCTTCTATGAATTTATGGGCTGGGCACCTATCGTTGGTGCAGTGAGGTACCATAGAGAGTAATGGACCCATTAAACGATCAAAGACGGAGTAGTACTCATCGATGGACAAATCATGTTGTTCGATGACATGAATTTTCTGCATAAGAGTATGTTTAAGGGCACATAATCATCGATTGTTTAACACTGTTAACAATTGCAGCCATTACTTTGCCATCATTTATATTCCAGATTTTAATGTTTTCAGTATTACTATTATCTTTCTTAAGTTCTGGAGGATCCTCAGTTAAATGAAAGGCTAATCCAAAACCTTGCAAAGCAGTTTCCACAAAGAAGGCCCATTCTCTATAATTCTGACCATCAAGAGTTATGTGGACAATTATGGCATTAATCTGAGACATGATGAGAAGGCAGGGAATAAGACCCAGCAGCGAAGAAGACCCAGCAGTAGAAGACAGCCGCAGAGCAAGATAGCTGTAGCACAAAAGGGATGGCAGGCGTGCAGCAGCGGCGGCGCCGGTGACAGAAAGAGGCAATGACGCGCTGCAGACGGACAGAACCAGTGACGGCGGCGGCGCTGAAACACATAAGCAGCGATGGCGGCGACACCGCAGAACAAGAGCAGCGATGGCAGCGACGACACAGGGCAGGAGCAGCGAAGGCGGCTGCACTGCAAATGAAAACAGCGACGGCGCCGAAACCCTAGGCGAGGAGCGGCGACGGCGGAAACAGACGGCAGCGGCGAAAACCCTAGACGGCAGGCGGCGGCGGCGAAAACCCTAGACGGCCGCTGACGGAGATGGTGACGTGGCCAAGGATCTAGGTGGGTTTTAAAAAAAAATTGAAGAGTTTACCCAAACCCTAATTTGGCTTTGATACCATGTTAGATACCTTATGAATATGTGAGAATAGACACCACAAGTAGGGCTTGAAGTGTATTATATAAAGACTTTAGTATGGGCCAATATACATGGGCCTTCATTTCTAACCCTACTAAATTGAGCCTAATGAGAATGAGTTAAATCTTCCCATTGCTATTAGGATAGGAACTAGAGAATGCACCAAACGCCCACTTTATCCACTTGCAAATTATCTCTCGTTTAAACAGTTTTCACCCTTACACAGAGCCTTCCTCGTCAACCTAAACACCATTGCTATCCCTACCACTCTATCTGAGGCATTAACCAATGGAAAATGGAAGCAAGCTATGGATGAGGAGATGAAGGCCTTAGAGAAGAACAAGACATGGGAGGTGGTACAACTGCCAAATGGAAAAACACCAGTGGGCTGTAAATGGGTGTATACGGTCAATTGAGAGATACAAGGTCAGATTGGTTGCTAAAGGGTATACACAAACCTATGACATTGATTATTTGGAGACATTTGCACCGGTAGCAAAAATGAACACCGTGAGGATTTTGTTGTCCTTAGCAGCTAACTATAGCTGGGAGCTAGAGCAGTTCGACGTGAAAAATGCATTTCTGCATAGGGATTTGGAAGAAGAGATCTATATGGACTTTCCACCAGGATATGGGAATAACTTATCTGGACATAAGGTGTGCAAGTTAAAGAAAGCATTGTATGGGCTTAAACAATCTCCACAGGCATGGTTTGGGAGATTTGCTAGAGCTATGATTACTATGGGATATAGACCAAGTCAAGGAGACCATACACTCTTCATCAAACACTCAGTTTCAGGGGGAGTTACAGCTCTGCTTGTCTACGTTGATGATATAATTGTGACACGTAATGATAATAGGGAAAGACAATAGCTGGGCCAAAATTTGGCTAAAGAATTTGAGATTAAAGTCCTAGGAAGGTTAAAGTATTTTCTTGGAATTGAAGTAGCTCATTCCAAGAAAGGGATTTTCATTTCGCAACAGAAGTATGTGTTGGATCTTTTGAAAGAAACTGGCATGACAGCATGCAAGCCGGTTAGTACTCTTATTGACGTGAACTTCAAATTTGGACAAGCTGAAGAGGATGCAGTTGTAAACAGAGAAATGTATCAACGTCTGGTTGGGCGACTCATCTATTTGTCCCACACTAGACCAGATAGCATATGTTGTTAGCATGGTGAGTCAATTCATGCATAGTCCAAAAGAGATTCACCTACAAGCAACAAATAGAATTCTGCAATATCTTAAAGGAACACCAAGAAAAGGAATCTTATATAGGAGGAACGGAGGCCTAGCAGTTGAAGCATACACAGATGCTAATTATGTTGGGTCAATAGTTGATAGAAGGTCAACCTCTCGGTATTGTACTTTTCTTGGAGGGAATCTTGTGTCTTGGAGAAGCAAGAAACAAAATGTAGTAGCAAGATCGAGTGCAGAAGTAGAATTTCGAGCAATGGCTCAAGGCATGTGTGAATTACTTTGGATAAAGATTATTTTGGAGGATTTGAAAGTTAAGTGGGATGTTCCTATGAGATTATATTGTGATAACAAGTCAGCAATTAGCATTGCTCACGACCCGGTTCAGCATGACCGAACCAAGCATATTGAGATTGACAGGCACTTTATAAAGGAGAAGCTGGATAGTGGTTTAATTTGTACACCCTATGTCTCCACACATGGGCAGCTTGCAGATGTACTCACTAAAGGATTGAGTAGTTCGGTATTTGAGAGCATTGTATCCAAGCTGGGAATGGAAGATGTCTATTCACCAGCTTGAGGGCGAGTGTTGGAGAGTGGGTATAAATTAGAATTATTTTATGGTTGATTTGATTCCCTAATATTAGGCTAGGTAATTATTTGATTTGTATCAAATCCCATAAATTGTGGGATTTAATTGATTTCCTACTAGTATTAGCTACGGTCATCATGTATATAAGGCACTATCTTGTACATCATTTTTAACAGACAAAAAATATAGAATTACATTTTCTGAGAGTTCAAATGCTTACATAAAATTTGCACCCGTTCAACATTAATTTTTTCATAATGCCTGGGCTATTACACATATCTAGAACAGATGTCCAATCATGTATATGATATCACTAAAAGAACAATTGAACTACCAATAACACAATTTATTTATAATTAAGACTCTGTCGGCAAATATCCTACCTGACAAAATCCTAGTGAAGTTTGAATTCAAGGAAAAGAAAATGATAATTCAAGCTTAGTGAGTTCATAATCAGAACATTTTGATAGAAAGAATAGCATTTGTCTGGATGACAGTCTTCTGAATTGGAACCATACCAGAGGCTAATTTTGCGATCCAAATACTTGCACCACTTCTTGTAGTTCTTGAATAGCTTCTTCATCACTTCGTCCAGAGCACGGTCATCCAACTGAATACAAATGAAATCATTGTTAACAGTTTCTACATTTATTCTAACATGCCATCCGCACCCCATAACTCAAAACAAAAAGAAAATATTATCAAAAAAAAAAAGGCAAGCTCGGAGTACATTTATTGAGATTGGGTTTCAACTTCTTAAGTTTTAATAATACCTTATTACCTCCAAAATACACCATACAAAGATTAAAAAAAATGGAATCCCTACACTCTCAAACATATTAGCGAGTGGTTAGGCAGGAACATTACAGGATATCTTTTACCTGAATCAAATTATGTTATGTCTACCCCTAAGTAGCTCTACTTAGATAGTCAACTTTTTATTTTTTGCTTATTGGATAAAGCATTTAGGCCACTAGTGTGGTAGTCACTATGCTGACTGCACACAATAATGTTATCAGGAAAGCCCATGAGAATCATGGAAGGATACACTACATGTTGGGTGAAATGAGAGAAATAGTTCGCATATTTTGAACATGAAGTTTGTCAAGAGACATAATTTTAAAAAAACGAATGTTTAGAGATTTGCAGCAATGCTATCAGGTATTTCAGGCAAATCCCTATTTCTTAGTTGAGAGGCGTCCAAACTCCAACGTATAGACATTATGTTGATAAAACAGAATGCAATCATTTAGCAGTAAAACTACGTTGAAAGACTAGAAGATGTATCAGACAAAATGAGATTTTACAATCCATATTCCACAATCATCTGGATCTGATAGTTACAATTTTCCATCAGAATGCATGAAAAAGAATTTAGAAGATGATAGAGTCTTTCATGATGTACATGTATAACGCGTTACAGAATATATTGTTACACAAATAAGCTTCATATCAATCACATTAACAAAACTAAATAATACACTCCACAACTTCTAAAAGAAGAGGTAGGGGAAAGATTTTTCTCTTGTAAAAAATTGAAACAAACAAGAGCAAACAAAAGTGCAACAGAAAGCTTATCAAGGGAAAAAGAGAAGGCCACAGAAGGTAAACCTTGGGTTGTTGATCTGGCTTAGGAAATTGTCGTATATGAACATTTGCAAGTAGCAAAATCAAATGCTCTCTTTGATTAGCCACACTATCTTTCTGCAAATAATGACCAATCAATAGAAATGGGATTCCATGTTATCATTCTGAAAAGTAAACAATAATCAACAGCAAATGGATGCTAATTCACTGCTTGTTCAATCTGATGTATAGAATAATCAGCATTATTATTTAAAGTGTCATATCATAGATGTTAGCAGAATTGAGGCTGCTTCACCTGGAAACCAAACATAGCTTGAAGCCAATCAAGGATATCTTCATCCTTTTTCTTCTTGTAATCCTTAGGCCAGGGAAGACCTCTGGTATTCCTAAGTGCAAGTACAGCTGCTTGAATCTGTAGAGCATTATGTCGGACCATAGTACTTTAGCGAACTTTTAAAAAAATAAAGCAGAAAGGAAGCAACTGGAAAATAGTATATACTAGGTTAAATTAAATATAGACCTCAGGATATTTCATAATTGCCTGATTTGCACTATCAGGATCCAGAGGTAAAATGTTATATGGTACATAAATTTCTGTCTTCTCAGCAACTTTATCGTGAGTCTCCAATATCTACATACAAAATTTCAACAGAATCAGATTCCAAAAAAATGGAACAGCACAATGCCCCAATATTGAAATGCGATGTGTGTTGCAAGAATCACAGGGCACTAGACGGTTGGTCAAATTAAATTATTGCTCTAATTAATTAGTCGTTGATGCATCAGCTCATGGTGATACATGAAAGCAAGGCTATAGGAAAAAAATTTAAGTGCAAAAGTGCAATCATGGGACAAAAGCCATTCACCTCACGATCGACTTCCACAGATTGAGTCTGATTAACAGCTTTCAGAACTTCAAATAGAACATTAGCTGTTTGGTATGCTTTCGTAAGCTGAGCACTGAACATATTCAGATGTAAATGCAAAAGATTAGTCATCGTTACAAAAAAAAAGAAATCTGTTAACTGCATGAACCAACAAAGAAGGAAGATGATCAATTCACTGATAACTTACCGATCAGCTTTATCAGCAGCATTTTGCAAAGCTTGAATATACTTTTTGTAGTAATGCTGATAAAAACTCTGCATTTCGCGTGCATCACTTTTCTTCACTCTTCCTATCAAGGTGGGATCATTTTCCTGACAAGAAGATATGTACACAAATAATATGGTTTGATCATGATTGCAATTCAAGAATGTAATGCATTACTAGTGGCATGTATGAAAATACTTCAATAAAGACCAGAAAGAGATTGCAAACCACAAAACACAGAAAGAAAGGCGGATTGCATTATTGAAACATTTCTTTTGTGTGTTATATACATGGAGTGATGGAAAAAATCTCAATCAGACAGCAGGAAACACCATACTCGGTGTAATTACTGCCATACGGATACAATAAATAATTGCATAAATAAGTGAGAAAAGGAACTATGCTTGATTGCAACTTCTTATTGAGTAATTCTATTAACTGCAATAAGTAGCACTGCACAACACTTGAAAAGCCTTACATATAGGTAGCCTCAACAATGTTAGATGCTTAAATGAATACAACCAGACATAGCCACCTACAGAAACGTTACATAGCATAAAATTCCAATGTCATTACTCCATTCAAGAGCACGTATGATAAGCTTGATTTATTTAATTAACTTAGAATGCACCAAAACAGTTTATTTAAGCATGAAAACAGAAGTTGCTCTCATACTTACCCTTTCTAGGCGTTGCAATAGAGCCGTTTTAAATTGGCGTACACCACGTCCACTCGAAGTGGGATCCAGCCTATGAGCTTTCTCAAAAGCATAAAACCTACCTACATGATTAAAGCATTGATGCAAAAGTAAATTATAACTGATTTCTTAAAGAAACTTTACAGTACTCAAATGAAAATTCGCACAACAGCAAAGAAAAGTAAAATTAGCAAAAAAGGATACTTGAGAAGTCAGCACACAAAGACTAATGCATTTTAGGAACGAAAGAATCAATTATTTATCAGATTCTTTGAAAACATCATAATCAAAACGCACAAAAATCATATAAAAGGATAGTTTGTAGCTTCTAGAGATTATATTTTACAAAAAGGATGTAAGAAAAAAGAATGTGTGTCAGTACATTTTGGGTCATTAAGGTTGAAGCATCAATAAGAAAAGGATAAATTGAAAAGTCTTTAATACAGCCACTGCTCAAATTGACTCATTATTCGCCACAAACTCAAATAATGGATTTGTTGATACATTATAGAATATGATCGATAGTCAAAATGCACAAAATCAACTATAATAGTCCGAGTTTTCCTGAATCGAGTAAGTACCAATGCCCAACAGAGCAGCAATTAATGTCCAGCGCAAACGCTAAGAAGATAAATTATTTTAAGGCATTGGCTTTTCTTTTCTTAGAGAATAATAAGAAAAAAGCTCATAGAATGTGAAATAGACACTCTCATCCCGTCGTCAACCTCTTTTGTCTCTGACCCTTATTGACGTTGATAATGAAATTAAGCAGTCAAAGTAATATCTCATAAACCACACTGAACGCATGGATATGAACAAACACACACACATATATGAATGAAATGCATAATTCCAAACTTACATAGGTAGGCAACACGAGGATTGCTGGGTTCAACTTCATTGGCAACACGCAGAATGGGGGCGATTTCAACCAAAGATGAAGGAACCACTTCACTGTCGAAAATAGACTCTCCGAGATTCCCAACCGTCTGCGTGCGAGTAAGCCGCCTCTGCAGCTGTGGGTTCTGCTGCGAGGGGCCACCCCGTGAGGCCATTCTTCTTTGCACGCTCCTTCGTCAACCAAGTATCTCACAGAGATGCCTATACCAAAAAACAAATCGATAAAGTTATTGCAGCACTAACTTCGGACAAAAGAAAGCACACAGAAAATCAATGCGATAAGGCATTGCAAACAATATCTTCATCAAAACAACCAAAATCTCGAAAATAACAATGTATAGCATATATGCACCCAAAATTTAAAAAATCAACTTACTACATTCTTCATTGAAATCCCCGAAACAATCTAACTTCCACGTACGTAATTCAACTTCCCGAAAACCAATAAATTCGGAAGAATAAAATATCTCTATCTTCAGAATGAGTTCAGCTCATTACACTATTAGAACTCTACCCAACAACCTCAAATCTAGTAACGTAAAGAAAGAAAAGAAAAAAAATAATAAGGCGAAATGGGGAAAGAAAGCCAGAAACACAATGAGTCAGTAGAGAACACAGAAAAATAGGTGCTTCTTACTCACTGTCTATTCAATGTCGGTGTTTTAAGCTGGTAAAAGGATCAGGAACTAGTAGTAGAGAATCAGAGCAAAAGTAAATGTGGAAGTTGGACATTCCTGCCGTCGTGCATCTCTGCTGTGAATATTGAGTTGGAAAGCGGAAATGTGGTGCTGGATATAGGAATGCAGCAACCCTAAGAGAGAAAGAGAGAAAGGGAGTGCGTGGAGCAATAGCTTTCAGCGGCAACAAAGTAAGAGAGAGAAGACTGTGAGCATGAAAGTAAATTGAAATCTTGGAGTATTCTGAGGAGAGAGAAAGACAGTGAGGAAGAAAGTTGATCGAAAGTTTTTGAGTCTTTTGAGGAATGTTGGGATGACTAACTAACTTAGGCAAAAAATTGTAGGATAGTAATTTATGGTTTTTTTTAGTTGAATTTAAATCTATTCTTTTTAATATATTTTTATTCATAAAATAATAAATTTAATTTTATTAGGTAAATAATGAATAATCTACTAATGTATTAAAAATATAGTTTCTCGTCAAATTTTATTTGTTTGTTTTATTATATAAAATATTATTAAAGTAAATGCGGCTAACGATTTAATTTTATAAAACATTGAGGGATAAGTTAAATATAATAACTTACTGTCCATAAGTTGACTGTTTTATTTAATTTTTATTACGTCGATAGATTATTTAATTACATAATAGATTATTTAATTACATAAAGGGTGATACTAAATGCAATCACAATTTTATTAAACTTAATCCCTCTAAAAATAAAATTTTAAATTATAATATTATTATAATTTTAACCTTATAGCCTCAATTTAAAATATTAATCAAAATATTAAAAGCCAAACTTAAACTTAAATTGAACGAGGAGAGATCATGGTTTTCACGATGAACAGCAAAGACAGAATCTATTCAGCTCTGCTTCAGCCAGGGAGAATTGATATGCATACTCATTTTCCTGTTGCAATTTTAGTTCATTCAAAAATTTGGCAAACAATTATTTAGGTGTGAAAAAACACATTATTTTCTCAGGTTGAATAAATTTAATAGAGCAGTGTTACGATGAGCCCGCCAGAAACCAGTGATGATGTTCAAAGTATTCGCCCAGCCAAAGGTATAAGGGTTTGGTAATGGGACTACATTATTAGATAAAGTTATGTGGTTACTTAATTAAGTTTTATATTTATTATTTTGATTAAGATTTTTAGTTTGAGGTTATAGGGATAAAAATGTAATTATATATTATAATATTTATTTTTATTTTTTAAAAAGGCTAAATGTAGTTGCATTTAGAATTATCCTTGCATAAAATATTATAATAATATATACACACTAAACAATAACAAAACTTATGACAATATTTTTTTATTTTTTCTTTAAAATATTTAGCTATTTATTTTTTAAATAATGAAGGTATAATTTTTTTATCGATTATTTTTGCAATTGAACATTTATTTTCGTAATGTTTGTATTCGGTCTACTTCTTTTATATTTATTAAATTTATATAAACCATTAAATGTACAATGTAGGGAATTTATATTAGAACTGTGCTAATATTGATGAATTATATTAAACATAATTTTTATTATTATAAAATAAAATATTAAATATTCATTCATGCAACGCACAAGTGAAAAACTAGTAAGTTTTTTAAAATTGAATCCATTATTGTAAAAAATCATTTATCACGAGACCATATCTTATTTTTAACTTTTTTTATTAAAACTATATTAAACCGTCCCGTTAAATTTTAATGGCAAAGTCTCAGATGAGACAGTCTCGTCATTTTTATTGTGAGACGAATTTAATGAAATGATGTATTTCTCTATTGCAAATGATGTTTCACCATTTTTATTGTAATATAAGTTCAATGAAATGATGTATTTCTTTATTGCAAATGATGTATTTCTTTGTTGCAAATAATGTAATTCTTAAAAATGAAATGATGTATTTAACTTATTGAAATGATGTATTAAGGTCCGTCTCACAATGAAAAAATAGTGAGACCGTCTCTCAGGAGACAAACTCAATTTTAATTATTCTCCTCATCATTAAAAATCTGATTGGGATTCTAATGTATTAATATAAAGATATATAAACAAAAAAAAAAATCAATTTATCAAATCTAATAGGAACTATTAATGTAATACCTCAAACTATTATCTATCAATTAAATATAGGAATTTATTGTATTATGAACCACCTTGCATGATATTGAATATTATTTGCATTAGATGCATGGTTAGAGCAAAATCGTCTTTGAAATTAAAAAAACTCATAATTTGGGGTACTAGTTGGTATTAATAACAAAAAAAAAAAAAAGATTTAAGATTTTAAATGGTTCGAACAATCTTGTGACCAGAAATTTAAATATATTTACCAAATAAAAAATTACTACATGAGAAGGTGGAATTTCTCGGTCAAACAACATGCAATAATTGTAAGAAACTCTCTGCATAATTACATCTGACAACTCTTCAACACCTTTATTCCTTCAAAAAAAAACTCTTCAACACCTTTACACTAAAGACACGTGTCATACGCATTTCAATTTTATCCTCAAAATTAAATGTACAGCACGTAACCTCAATTAACAACTTCAAAATTCGAACAATTTATTTGTCAAATAATTTAATGAATATATTGATGAATAATGAAAAGGAGTGGCATGCTTTCCTTTCCCCTAGCCTTGGAGCATTGATTAGATTTTTCACATTGATTTGACTAAAACTTCTCAATTAATAAAAGGTGAAGCGAAACTACTCTTTGCTTGATAAGATTTATTATGCGAAATACTTAATAAATACAAATATATTATGCGAATCATACATTATGACATTCGTCAATAAAGGCATACTAAAATTCAAACATTTTTCTTAATTAAATTATAATATTAAATAGAGTCTGAAAATATTCCACTGTGCGTCTTTTAACCTATTTTATAAACACTTAATATTCTTTTTATTATTATTATTATGAAGGAATCTCCTGCAGCTTTTGCCCAAAGTTGGGCACATGAGTTAAGCTTGTGGGAATGTGATTACGCGGAAAAAGAAAATGAACATTAGTATATTGTTTGACAAATATATAGGTAAAATGAACTTTAGTAATTCAAAATGGTTGGCCCATTTTGAGTTTAGGATTCGAGTGGAGTGGATTACTCCAATTATTTTGAACCCAGACGTCCAATTATTTTGAACCCGGACTTGTTAAAGACATCTCTAACAGCAACCATCTAATCACTTCATTATTTAATTAATTTCTTTGTCCTACATATCATCACAACCCAACCATAACAATTTTACATACTCTATCACCAACCATCCAACCTCAATATTATATATAATATTTATTTAATTTTATTTTTAAAATTAAAATTAATAATTATAATTAAAATAATAAAAATTATAAATTGTTGTAAGGAAATAAAATTAAAAATTAACAGTTATAATTAAAATAATAAAAATTATAATTTTTTTGTAAGGGAATTAAATAAAAGTAAATTGATTATTTTTTATGAATGGTGGATATGAAACTGAAATAGATTGTGCTTTTTACGAACCGTTCGGATTGATTATTTTTTATGAATGGTGTAGATCAATCAATATGATTTAGCTAGGGGTGTACATGAGCTGAGCTACTCGGAGATCGACTCGAAAAAAGCTCGATCGAAGTTCGATTGTTAAATAAACGAACCGAGCTCGAGCTTTGAGCCGAGCTCGATAACATTATCGAGCCGAGCTCGAGCTTGGATGTGTTCGGTTCGTCAGGCTCGCGAGCATGTTCGAGTTCGAGCTCGAATCGAGCTCGAACTCGAACATGTTCGCGAGCAGGCTCGTTTACAGGCTCGCGAGCTTGCTCGTGCTCGTTTAACAGGTTCGCAAGCAAGCTCGTTTACAGGCTCGCAAGCAGGCTCGTTTAAGAGCTCGTGAGTAGTCTCGTTTATAAGCTCGATTTTTTTATTAAATATGATATTTATATATTTTTCTATTTCCATACTATTTATATAAACTATTTAAATTTCTAATATATTTTTAAAATGTAACTGTTGAGTTTTAATACTTTTTAAAAAACGTACACCTAATAGAAAAGTAAGATGAAGATTTATATAATCAATGAATCATATTATCTTTTAAATCTTAATGCTTAAAAGTGTTAATAGAAAAGTATTAATGCATTATATATTTATGTAAACTATTGAATTATAATACTTTTTTCAAAATGTGTAGATAATAAAAAAAGTAAGATATAAAAATATATAATAAAACAAACTCCAAAGTTATAATTGTTCAATATATAAGTATTAATGCATAATATATCTATGTAAACTATTGAATCATAATACTTTTGTCAAAATGTGTAGATAATAAAAAAGTAACATAAAAATATATAATAAAACAAACTACTTAGTTATAATTGTTCAATATACAAGTATTAATGCATAATATATCTATGTAAACTATTGAAATATAATACTTTCGTCAAAATGTAGATAATAAAAAAAGTAAGATAAAAATATATAATAAAACAAACTCCTAAGTTATAATTGTTCAATATACAAGCATTAACGCATAATATATCTATGTAAACTATTGAATCATAATACTTTTGTCAAAATGTGTAGATAATAAAAAAGTAACATAAATATATAATAAAACAAACTACTTAGTTATAATCGTTCAATATACAAGTATTAATGCATAATATATCTATGTAAACTATTGAATCATAATACTTTTTTCAAAATGTGTATATAATAAAAAAGTAACATAAAAATATATAATAAAACAAACTACTTAGTTATAATTGTTCAATATACAAGTATTAATGCATAATATATCTATGTAAACTTTTAAAACAATCTATTTTATGAGAAATTTATGTTATTTGTAAATCTAAGAGAAACTTAAACAAACAATATATTATTATTGAAATAATAATGTTTGTATATACTTTTAAATTTTAATATATTTGAAAAAATGAACACATAGTGGAAAGTTAAGATAAAAATATATAATTAAAACAAACTCATAAGTTATATTACTCAATACACAAATATTAATGTATAATAAGTTTATACAAACAATTAAATCATAATACTTTTGTTAAAATGTATATATAATGGAAAAGTAAGATATAATTATATAATTAAAACAAACTCTTAACTTATAACTATTCATTATAAAAAAATTAGTGTGTAAACTATATTACTGCATAGTATATGATATATCTATTAAAATAATTAAATCATAATACTTTTGCTAAAATGTATAGATAATGAAAAAGTAAGATAAAAATATATAATTAAAATAAACTCCAAAGTTAGTTACACAATATTCAAATATATATGAATAATATATGTATATAACTTATTAAATCATAAAGTAAGAATAAAAAATATAGTTAAAACAAACTCCTAAGTTATAATTATTCAAAATATAAATATTAATGCATAGTATATGATATATCTATTAAAATCATTAAATCATAATACTTTTGCTAGAATTATAGATAATAAACTCCAAAGTTAGTTACTCAATATTAATGGATGGTATATGATATATCTATAAAAACTATTAAATCATATGAGTTTTGTTAAATTGTATATTTTAACAAAAAATTATACTTTTTTTTCACTATAATTTGTATATTTTATTAATTATATATGATGTTTATATTTTATCACTATAATTTGTATATTTTAATAAAAAATTATACTTTTTTTCTCTAAACGAGCTCGAGTCGAGCTCGAACTCGAGCTTACAAAGTTGAATCGAGATCGAGCTCGAACTCGAGCTCACGAGCATACTCGCGAGTCGCGATCTCTTAAACGAGTCTATTCACGAGCCTGGTCGCGAGCCTGTTAAATGAGCCTGCTCGAATACAACCTTGCCGAACCGAACTCGAGCCGAGCTCGAGCTTCAAAACTAAAAAAATTTCGAGCTCGAGCTCGAACAAAATCACACGAACCGAGCTCGAGCAGCTCACTACTCGGCTCGGCTCGGTTCATGTACACCCCTAGATTTAGCATATATATTAATTTAAAACCAAAAAATAAATATATCAAAATTGGTCTCTATTTGTATAGAGAAAAAAATTATAAATTTTGGTATATTTTTTATTTATTTTTATGATATTATATAAAATATATATCAATTTTATTATTATTCTATACAAAAAATAAATACAATACACTTGTCTAATTCTAATTGGTTAAAAAAAAAATAGATGGTGGGGCCCACACGGTTGAATTGAGACCTCCGGTCGGTTGATTTCATGAAAAGAAGCCATTTTTTTGGCTTAATATCCTAGGTGGCGACAACCGACCGCATTTGTAGTTGCTGCAAGGAATAGTCTATAGGATCCACGTCAGTATGATGTGGTGACAAAGATTTATGGCAGATTTGGAAGTCGCGCTTCAAGGAACTTATTCCAGTCAAAATTGTTTCAATTGATGTAGCGATTCGAGATATTGTTTCAAATGAACCGCTGTCTCAAGGGCGTGACCATTTCGAGACGGTGTCTTCTCTTCAAAGAACTGTGTGGAGTGAGGCACATGAAATGTCCAATGAGTGTTACGAGACTTATTTGCACATTTATTATTACAATTGTTTCAAATTTCCTTTTTAGGCTACATTATTTTCTTTTTTCTTTTTTTTTACCCACAACGCAACTCATCAGTTATTTGGACAGTAATAATTGCTCTTGTGCCAATGAATGATAGGCTCCAGCACCCGCCCTCCTCTTTCTCAATCAAGTTGGCATAAATTTTTGGACCAGTTCAATCACCTAAGGATTAGTAAACAACACTCATTGTCTAGCAGTTATGGTGGTAGTTAGTGGCGGATTTACAAAATCTTAGTAGAGGGTTCCGTTAGATTTTAAATAATAAAAAATACAAAGTTGAGTAAAATATTTTTTTTTTCATCTAAGTCCCAAAATATCATTTTTCGCTCATTTTTCTTCTTTGCGGATGAACTATCACATAAAAAAACTAGATCACTATACTACTAAAATGGAAAAAAAAAATCTACTAGGCAGCTGGAGCCCATCCCAGCCCCCACTTAAATTCCCCAATGGAGGTGCAACACCCCTCCCAGAGCCTCTATCATACAAAGGCCTTCTTAAAAAAAACCAAAGCACTTTTTATTCTTAACTGAACTGAATTTTGGATTATGCAAAATTTGAGTAGCCGTAAGGGGGACCTCATTTGAATTTAGTTGTGCAGCTATGCAGTTAGACATGGATTAGTAACTTTTTGTTAGTAATATCGTGTTAAGGAATTTGAAGAATCGGTCTTAATTAGTTTTCTTTGAACTTGGGAATGCTTTCTTCTATAAACTGTATTCTTACTTTTTAGAATAATAAATAAGTTTTTTCTCAAACAAGTGCCATTGATTTATATTTGTGTTTTCCATTAGGTACTAATTAGAGTTCCAAAAGGGATAATTTCTTATCTTAAAAACATGCCTACTGAGGTGGAAAATTCATAAATGCAGTGCTTGTATCTAGGATTGTTGGTGATTCTCAAATACGTGTTTTATATCTCTCAGGGTTTTCGTGTTGGTTTGGACTTATCACTAGTTATTGCATTGCACAACATTTTTGAAGTATAGTCTTCAATACCCTTCTATGATTCCCTTTGACTTTGAAGCGAAACACTTCCGAATAAACATACTCCACCATAAGTGGTAATGATATAGCTTTTGGAGTATATCACAAGGTGCTTCTTCCATGAGCCACAATTATTGGTGGCTAAATGTTTCTTTGTATAATATTATGAAAAATTGTTGATATTTTCAAAGGTTTTCAATTATGCAATGATCCAACACTACTACAAATAAAGTCTTTCCTAACAGGATTATATGTCATTTATTTAAAGCTATCCCAACACATTACTCTATCCTGACACTATTACGTCCTGTCGTCCCAAAAGGTGTCACGATAGGTTGGAGTCTAATAACAACATCAAGTGGTGTCAAGATAATCCAACGAATTCTGACACATCTACCTATCGGTAAAATAAATATAAGATGACAAACTTTACTGTTGGCAAATATTATTTAATTCACAATTTCTCATGTCATAAAAACATACTAAGATAACAATTTTACGTGTCAGCAAAGATAATTATATTTATGATTTTATAATTTATTTATTTTACAATTTTATTATATATTGTCATTTAATTTAAGAATTAAGAATCGTGTTCATCAAAGACAATTTTTAGTCTATCCATGGAGGATGCCAATAAGCAAAATAAGTAATCCAACAAATAAAAACATAAAGAAATAATACTTCACAGTATCTATAAATATATTCAATAAAGTAGTAAATTAATTTGACAAGTTGTTCGTCAATGTACAAAAATGAGAATTCTACCAACAATTTTGAAAGTTAACATCAAAATCACCCTAATAATAAAAAATGGAAAAAAAAAAAAATATCTCCAAGGGCTTTAGAAGTTGCTCTTCTCCAATGCTGCCTTTATTTTCCATTCTCTGAGGCAAACAAAACATATATAATATGAGAAACTTGTTTAATTAACTAGATTCAATCATTACTGCAAAGGCTTGATCTTAAAAAAATAAGAAAAATAAATATACACAGATCAAAGATATGGTTCTTGCAAACATCCCAATTAGCGAGCACAATGTCTGCAGTCAAAGAATACTTACCTCCATCTCCCTCTTCAATCTCAATCACTGCCAATGACAGCCAAAGAAATAGGATAACAAAGAAACACAAAAAGTTTCTCACATCTCTGAAAGTTCTCAGTTCCAGATAGCAGTAGAGCAACAAAAATTTCATATTACAAAACAATAAGATAAGGTGCTAAAAACTAACCTTTTAAGCCATGAGAATCCAACAAATGTTTAGGTAGCAAACATGTATCGAAAAAATTCTTACAAAGACAAGTTTAATCTTCATATCACCAAGATAACATGTCTGACTATCAGACTAAGTAAAATAGACTACATCATGTATTCAACATAGCAAAGCTTGCAAGATGATGTAGAAGTAAATCAAGCAAGTGTTCCAGAAATAAATCTAAGAGGTTTTCAACAAACAAGAAGTCCAATCAAGAATGCCAATACTAAGAAAACAAGCATTAAGAACAGAAACAATCCAAATGAAAAAAATATATATATTCAACAAATAATAACATCTCACATACTCATTTCACTTTATTTCTACAAATTCATACTACCGCAACACTGAAATTAAGAAATATTGTCGATCAAGACAAAGAATTTCAGTCACCACTAATTAGGGTAGACAAAGAAACTCACCGGAAACCCAGGCCAACGCACATAATTCTATCAACACCATACATAATTGGTGTTCAATCCAGAATCTACAAAAGTATACGATATAAGTGAAATTTTGCGAATTGAGAGAGATAGAGGGACAACCTTCCACTGCTTATCTGAAACTTCTTGAATTTCTCGAAGGACTATAAAAGAAAGACTTGTTTCTATGTTGAAAAAAAATTAACACCCAAATGGAACAACTCACACGAAATCTTCATCTTTAACTGCGGCTTACCGTCACACAATTAAGGAAGAAGATATGGAAGAAGATAGGAAAAGGAAAAACCTTAGGGGGAAGAATCAGACTTTTTTCTACAAGCGTCGATTCCATCGCTGAACTGGACAAAGGCGCATGAAACCTAATGAGAGGATTGAGAATTGAATTAGAAACAAAGGATAGTAAGTACTCCTTAATTTATTAATTAATATATTAATTAACCCTTAATTTACAAGGAGGGAAAGTGAAAAAAAAATCCCGCTAAATATTTTTATGTTTGAATAATTTTCATTTTTCATTTATTTCTCATTTGAATGATAGTTTTCTTGACAGCATATTATATTAGGCAAAAGATGTCTATTTTTTTAATTTATTTTGTGAAATTCTTTTCCTCACACCATCTATCAATTGTTGGGTAAAATACTTATAAAGTTTATAATTATTTTTAAATTTAAAAAACATATTTATTAAATATTTATTGCTATCTTTTCTCAACACTTGTCATGATAAATATAATATTATAACAATTTTCTATACCTGTTAGGAAAAGAGTGTCACTATAACCTTAATTTGTAGTAGTGCAACTACAGGTTGAATATCATGATATGCAGCTTACTTATTTCCCAGTAGAAGGGAAATGCCTTCTCGGATTAGGTTATTTTTTTCCCTTTTTGCTTGAGATAATACTTTATGATTTGGCATCTCTGTTAATGCATTTTACTTGCGGTTAGCTGGTGGAGTGATGGCTTTTTCTAACCTTACATGAAATGCTACCTTTGGCAATTGAATACACTAGACAAAAGAGAGCTGTAAAAGTTGTATTTTTGTGCATTGCTTTCATGTCTGCTAGGCATTGTTGAGTTTTTTCCTACAAATTTATTACTCATATACTCCCTCTTAATCAAACATACACACTCGGGACACCTCCGCAATTTTTTAGGGGACTATTTGAGTGACGTGTATTGAGAACAGTTTCACTCACTTATCTATCTACCGTGAGTACAAGCAATGTGTCCACGTGTTAATGTGACAATATTGCATGAGGGGTATTGTCAACTTTAATTAATATCATCACCTTTAATGTATTGCCACATTAGTCTTGAGCAAACACATGCTCACGGTGGGCATTGGAGCATCGAGTTAGAGAGAACAAGTTTTGGATGGAAGGTCATATTTATCTCTAAATTTGTTACATGTAGTCTTGTGTTGTAACTGTAGCATATATTTCTTGAGATGAGCTTGTAATAGGGTTTACAATATTGGGCTTGAATGATAAAATAGTATTAAAGATATATATATATAGGGAGCGGATCCAGTGAGAAAACTCTTAACGTGAGAAAGTGAGAAAGATGCTTGATTGCATTCACGACATTGCTTGATTGTATTTAGGTCGTTGCTTGATTGCAATGTTGCTTGATTGTGCTTTAGTTGTTGCTTGATTATTTTGTTGCTTGATTGCATTTTAGTTGTTGCTTGATTCAATATCAACCATTGATTTTTTTAGATCTGATGGACATGATTCATTCTTTTTTCTCACATGGGAATTTTTTTTACATGATCCCTCCTATATATATATATATATATATATATATATATATATATAACTTTTAAAAGGGAGAATATGAAAATCTCAACAAAAACAAGAAACCCTGCGAATAATACTTTTAGAATTAGACGTTATCACCCCTTCAAGCTGGACATCGAGAAAAAATTGACTCGAAGCTTGGTCTCGAAGAATTCAAACAAGGGACGTGTTAAGCTCTTGGTAAATATATTGGCAATTGATCGCTGGAAAATTACCAGATTAATTGCAATAGCAGTAGCCAAATAAATTTATAAACCCGAATATTGTCAAACCCACAGGGAATGTATATCGAGATTATTCTATATATTAATTATAGTTTTCAATTTCATTATTTGAGCAATTCGGAAGTCAATGTTTTGGTTTGGAAAATTTAAAGATGACAAAAAAAGAAATGAAATGGTTTAAAACAAAATTTAAAGAACAAAGATTCCAGGGAAACATCCAATCTAGATACATGCATAAGATCATCAACTATTACTAAGGTGGAAATCAGATTCAATTGGAGTTAATTTCTTGTCTGGCAATTAAACCCTAGATTACTAGCATATGACTTTCTCCTATCGGTCTCAATAACACATGTTAATCAATCCCAATAAACATGACTCATTTAATTCTTACAATTAATTCCTCCTTTTGAAATAGAAATTAATTATATTAATTATCTCTTCCTATTGTCTAATTTTCACTTCTCAGTCCTTCAAAATGACAACTATAAACCTTGGGTGAATTTCATCTCTCGATCCACCATTAACCCTATATCAATTAAATTAAATCAAATAATAAAACCTAGTAATTTTAGTTTATAAATCTAAACATGCATCATGGATTGTTTGTATAAACCCTAGAACCTGATTAGGTTTCTTGCCACAAATCATGGGTAGAAATAAAGAAGACACATTATTAAGTTGCATAAGTTAACTTACAAAGATAAAGAGGAATTCAAAGTCTTGAAAAACTTCAATGCTAAATTAAAGATAAAAGGTCTGAACTCTAGGATTATCTTTCAAAAATTCGAACTACATAAGATATATACAGAGGTGATGGAGTATCTCAAAAGGTATTGGGCTTAAAATATTAATAATACCCAAATCAAGCATAAGTTTCCTTCTCGGACTTCCGTGTCGATCGACACATAGCGTGTAGATCGACATGGATCTTCATCTCGATACCCTATCTCGATCGACATCGGCCCTCTGTGTCGATCGACATGGAGGTCTTGCTCGGGTTTTTGGTTTTGTCTTCCATGTCGGTCGATATCCCGCGTGTCGAGAGAAATAACAGCTTCCCCATTCCGGCTCTATTCATCACTTAGCCACTTTTTAGCCCCAAAACCTGCAAAATCTCACTATGACAAGAATAGTGACCTCTATAATAGACTCATGCACAAAATAAACTATAAATTAAACATAAAATAACTAAAACAAAAGAGAAAAACATGGATAAGTGAGTATATATACGAGCTTATCAGCAATCTGAAGATGAGATGGCACAAAGGCAGTGACGATTTTTCCAGCCTGAACAAGCTCACGAACGAAGTGGTAGTCGATGTCTATGTGCTTGGTGCGTTTATGAGCTAACAGGTTTTGACTTAGGATAACAACATTATTATTATCACAAAATAATTTCGGCGAGCCAAGAAGATCGATGTGCAGCTCATGCAGAAGAGACATGAGCAAAAAACCTTCAACGACTGTGTTTGCAAGTGCACGATACTCCGATTCACAGCTAAACGGGCCACGGTGGGCTGCTTTTTTGCACTCCAAGATACCAAGTTGCCATCAAGAAAAATAGAGTATCCATAAGTAGAGCGGCGTGTTTCCGGACAGTGCGCCCAATCAACATCTGAGTAAGCTACCAAATCACATAAGGGCAACGAGAGAGAGAGAAAGAGAGAACGTAACACAAAATACGTTTCACCGCCTGAAAATGATCCAAAGTTGGAGCCTGTAGAAATTGGCTAACTAGATTAACTACAAAAGAGATACTTGACCGTCTACTTGTTAAATATTGCAAACCTTCAACAAGTGAACGATACCGAGTCACATCTAGGAAGGCAGGAACTTCGGAGGGGAGGATATGATCTGCAGTTAGTGGAGTTGAAACCAATTTGCAATCAAGAAGGTCCGACCATTGTAAAATATCTCGAGCATATTTTGCTTGACTAAGAAAAGTCCTTGCTGAGTATATTGCACTTCAATTCCCAGAAAATAACTCAATTTACCCAGGTCTGTTATGGCAAATTCAAAGTTGAGCCATTAGATGAAATGCAGGATTGCAGAAGATGAATTTTCAGTCAAAATATATCATCAACATAAACAAAAAGATAAATAAGAATCATGCGATCAAAATAAATGAAAAGAGAAGTATCAACTCGACTACATATAAACCCTAATGAGAGAAGAAACAAGCTGAGATGATAAAACCAAGTATGAGGGGCTTGCTTGAGCCCATAAAGGGCCTTCATGAGAGAGCAAACGTGAGTGGGTAATTGTGGATCAATATAACGCGACGGCTACTCCATTATAATGGGCTGAGATAGAACACCATTGATGAAGGTGTTTTTTACATCAATATGGTGCAGGGGTCATCGTCAATGAACAACGAGAGCAAGGATAACTCTAACAGTTTACACTTTAACAACTGGACTAAAGGTGTGCAAAAAATATGCCCCGATATTTGAGTGAAGCCATGAGCCACCAATCGAGCTTTGTGATGATCAATCGTACCATCGACAAGATATTTAGTACGAAAGACCCATTTAGAGCCAACAATGTTCACGCCGGGTGGGCGCGGAATAAGATCCCAAGTTTCATTTTGCTGAAGAGCAACAATCTCATCAGCCATAGTGTGGCGCCAGTGGGGTGGCGTGCAACAGATTTGTAGCTGCGCGGCTGTGTACTGGTGAGAATAACTTTATGTAATGGAGAAGAGGCAAAATTTGCGAGGTGACACGGTTTAGAATATCGGCCTTTGCTCGAGTGATCATCGGGTGAGTAGGGAGAGTAATAACTCGTGAAAACGAGTTATATTCCTATGAAATCTCTAACGCGTTAAGAGGTCAATGCTTGCTTTTATAGTCGTATTTTATTATTTTAGTGTCTTGTTGTGTGCTTTTTAATAATGTGAGAGAAGTAGTCATATGTGTGCTTGTTTTGTATTTTTGTGTTTTAAAGTCTAATGTAAGTACAACATTTTCATGCTTAAGTTGAGGTGGCCACGGGCCGGTTCAGGGCCGATTCCGGTTCAGAACCGCCGGTTCGGCGGTTCCGGCAATTTTTTTGTTAAATTTAATTATAAATATTTATTTATTTATTTTAAGTAATATCAATATGTATAAATATTAAATATTGAATTGTACATTGGCTAGGTTTGTAATTTTATTTATTTTGTACTTTGTACACAAACTAAATGAAGAGTACAATAGAGAGAGTATTGTAAATTAATGAATGAATTAGTCGTAAACAAATCATACAAATTAAAATTACACATTTACAATAAAGAATGGATAATGAATGTATATTTACAATTTATTCAACTACACAAGTTATACAAATTACAAGATTGAAGAACTAATATTATAACAATAATTGAAATTATTAAATCAATTAATAAAAAATTAGAACAATAAACAAGCTTTACATCTAACACCCAACATGTTAGATAAACATTAAAAACTTTGTTATGTTTTAGAATGTTATTGAATATTTTATTTTCAAGTTTTTATTTTGAAATTTTGCTTTGATACATAGCAAGAAAGATAGATAAGCAAGTTTTGAAAACAAAAACTTAAAAATTAAATATCATACAACTTCTATAACTAATAAAATTTTTAATGATATATAAAAAATTCAATGAGAGAAGTAAATCATGAATATATTTTTAATTTTAAAAAAATTTATAAAAAAAATTTGATAATCAAGGGGGAGGGGGTTTTAATAGAAAATGGCTTACACTTAATTTTTTACCTTAAAATTAAGTTGCCTATGTATCCCTTAATATTCATTAAGGGAATCAAAGCCCACGTAGTTCTCTTACCTTACTTACCTTTAATCCGACTCGAAATCCGCATCACCTAGGCCGTGTAAGCATTTGTACTTGTTGCGCTTGCATCGGAGTTGTAGGCGTCCTTGTCGTTGAAGACGTGCCTCCAATCTGGTTCTTGTTCTTTATCCTCGACATTTCTCCAATATTTTAGCATAACTTGTGCTTTCAGGTTGACCGGTGACAAGTTAGACCTTCTTTCTTCCAACATATAGCCACCAGAGCTAAATGCTTGTTCAACGACAACCGTTGACGCGGGGACCGCTACGAACTCCTTTGCCATCACATATAGGATTGGGTATTGTTGTTGCGACCTTGGCCACCATACAAGAAGATCAACCTCCGGAGGTGTGTTGTCATCTTCTTGTTCTTGAGACTACAAACAATCACCAACATACATTTCTGACAAATAAATGTCGAGTTCACTTTGTTGCGAACTAGAGCTACGGTTTTGAGTCATAATGTTATGTATTCTAGCTAACAAGGGGTTAGCTCTAGTTTGGCCGGAAGTAGTGTTCCTAGAGGTAGATCTAATTTGAACTAAGTGGCTATATGTGATATAATATGAATCGTAAACTTCACGTGATGTTGCACTAAGTAACAAAATCGGCGGAGGGGAGGTTGAGATATTCTAAACTAACAAGTTCTTCGGGCCCTATAAAAGCTAAGGTTGATAAAGCTTGATAATATGTATTAATTAAAGAAAATACACCATTTAATTTCATACTAGGATCTAATACCTTAGCAATTAACAAAACTGAGGGAATCTCGGTAAAATATTTCAACCATTTTGTTACCATATCAAATATTACTATACGTAATTCGGGATATAAATTTGCAGTATTTCATGATATAAATTGCATTATTTAAGCCTGTAAACTTGCATCAAACACGCCTATAAATTTGCAGTATTTCATGTATTGATTGAGGTTTTAGAATATAGTTGTCTAGCTTTCAAATGTAAGTTATATTATTTAAGCATGTAAATATGCATTATATATGTGTGCACAATTGTAGTATTCATGGATTCATTAACATTTTTAAAGCAAATTTCTTTATTTTTGTAATGTAAGTTGCATTATATAAGTATGTAAATATACATTATCTAAGTGTATAAAATTACAGTATTTTAAATGGAATGATTATTTTTAAATATTATCAATAATGAAATATTTATATTCTAGATGATGCAATCCGATATAAAATAGAATGCAATTGCATCTTGTTAAATTGATTTTTACGAGACTGGAGGAAAAAAAATGTTTTTTATAATTTGTGGACTAAGATTTTTATTTTAAAATTTGAATTCCCTAGAAATTTGGGATGATGGTGCGTGAATCTTGAGATTTTCCTATTTTTCTGAATATGGATTGGTTTTAAAAAAATAATTTTGGGAAATTTATGCTGTAAAATTCAAAATTCCTAAAAGATAATGCAATTGTACTTTGCTAACTTGAATTCTATAAAATTCAAAATTTCTAAAAATTGGGGATGTTGGTACATAAAATTGATAATTTTCCTATTTTTCTAGATATAATGGGTTTGAAAACAGGATAAAAAATTACTTTAGAAATGTTTTCATTCAAATTCCAAACCCCTAAAAAGTAGGGATAATTGAGCATAAAATTAGGGATTTTCCTATTTTGTAGATTTAATGGCTATGAAAAATGACAAATTTACCCTGTTAATGCAACTTTTTTGCGTAGATAGTGCAACAAGTTTTTTTAGGATAAAAAGCATCATATCCGTTAATTTCCTATTTTGATGGTCTAGATTCATTCTCATCTCCTATCTAAGGGTCACTTGTGACTTTAACACACTCCTATATATATATATATATATATAGAGGAGGGATCATGTAAAAAAAATCCCCTGTGAGAAAAAAGAATGAATCATGTCCATCAGATCTAAAAAAATCAATGGTTGATATTTAATCAAGCAACAATTAAAACGCAATCAAGCAACAACTAAAGCACAAGCAAGCAACATTGTAATCAAGCAATGACCTGAATACAATCAAGCAATGATGTGAATGCAATCAAGCATCTTTCTCATTTTCTCATGTTAAGGTTTTTCTCACTGGATCCACTCCCTATATATATATATATATAGGGAATGGATCACATACTAAAAATTAGTTTATACTAAATAGGAATGAATCTACACCACTCATCTCAAAAAATCAGTGGTTGAGATTAAAACATTTTTTTCCAGATTTCATGCTTTTTTGCTTTATAAATCATGCTTAATCGAATTAAGCATGATTTATAAAGCAATTAAGCACGAATAAAAATTATGTTTTATTTTTTAATATTTGATGCTTTAATCTCAACCATTGATGCTATCAATCCAATGACTGAGATTAATTCTTATTTAGCACAAACTTTAATTTTAGCAATTGAGTGGATCTCTCTCTCTCTCTCTTTATATATATATATATATATATAGGGATGCGATCCAGTGAGAACCACTCTTACCATAAGAAATAAGAACCAATCCTCGCCATTGATTTTGATGAATGGACGCTCAGAATTTTACTAAAATTTTCGGTCATTTTATCTCAAAAAACCTGCATTATAGGGTATTTTTGTCATTTTGTACTTATTTAAGATTCTGTTTGCATATTATTTCTCGACATGCATTATATATCTAACAAACATTCATTATATGCATAAAAAACATGCATTATATACCTAGAAAACATGCATTATATTCCTAACATTCATTATATACCTAACAAACATCTTCCTGCATTATAATATGGTATTACTCTTATTTTAGAACAATATTACTATAATTATACGACATTACTTCCTGTATTATATATAATATTACCTTCATTATAATGCATATGTTATTACTATATAATAACAAGTGCAAATATAATGATGAATGGTGATTTCGCTGAAATAAACATGTTGCATTTTATCTATCATATTCTGCATTATATACTATAACTTCATGCATTATATTGTGCAACTGCATTCATTATATAAGAATTCGTGTACTGTTACGAGAATTATGCATATTATACATGATATTACTTTTATTTTAGAGAAAATTATATTACTTTCATTATAATGCATATGTTATTACTATATAATACATAACAAGTGCAAATATAATGATGAATGGTGATTTCGCTGAAAAAATATGTTGCATTGTATCTATCATGTTTTGCATTATATACTATAATTTCAAGCATTATATTGAGCTATTGTATTCATTATATAACTTCATGCATTCTATTGACCTCGACATGCATTATATACCTAGCAAACATTCATTATATACCTAACAATCATTCATTATATAATATAGTAATATACATTTATATAATATAACAAAAAAATACATAATTAAAAACAAGTAATATATGATCAACTTTTATAACAACTATGATATTATCTACAGTATGCAAAGATAATGAATTTTAATTTTTTTTATCTTACAGGAAAAAAGTTATTGCATTTTATCTATCATATTCTGCATTATATAATATAACTTCATGCATTATATTGTGCAACTCCATTCATTATATAAGAATTCGTGTACTGTTACAAGAATTATGCATATAATCACAAATTTTCATTTTTTACGATGATTTTTAAATCGAAACATGTGCAATACGGATTTCGTTTGAAAGATAATTAAATTACCTTTAATTTGATATATGATACATTAAAAAATAATCTAAATCGAAGGAGATATGATCATTTAAAGATTTAGGATGATTTTAGAGGAGAGAGAAAAATTATTACAAAATTACCCTTTAATGAATGTTTCACTACACTATAATGCAGACATAATTTATTTAGTCTTGAGCGTTAGATCACCAATTGGATGGTCGAGATTAGTTCTTATTTTCACATGGTAAGGGGAGTGATATATATTCCGGTGAGAAAGGTCTTAACGTGAGAAAGTGACAAAGATGCTTGATTGTGTTCATGACGTTGCTTGATTGTATTCAGGTCGTTGCTTGATTGCAACGTTGCTTGGTTGTGTTGTAGTGTTGCTTGATTATTTTGTTGCTTGATTGTGTTTTAGTTGTTGCTTGTTTGAATATCAACCATTGATTTTTTTAGATCTAATGGACATGATTCATTCTTTTTTCTCACATGAGAATTTTTATTACATGATCTCTCCCCCCTCTCTCTATATATATACACACACACATACAGCTGGTTTGAGCCTCCAAACCATAACCAAACTAATTTTAATCGGATTAAAGATTTTCAAACCACCAATTTAAAAACCAAATTTCAAACCGGCCAAATCAATATGATTTGACCAATTTGATCGGTTTCGGCCAAACCACAAACACCCTTATTGATACAACAGAAAAGAGGGGGCTTCATATGTTAGAAACTTGAGATTGAATTATTTTTAAATTTATTTCTCCATGGTATAGTGGTGGAGAATAATTAATGGATGGGGCTTTATATGTTTGTTAAAAATTTGTTGGTTTTACGGATAAAAATGTTTATTTTAAAAGATATTTATATCAGGGTTATAAAGAGTAAATTGAAAACTGTCTTTATAATTTTTTTTTAAAAAATACCGCCATATTTTCAATTGGGCCTAGGATTTTCGTTAAAAAAAAAAAGGTGCATCCTTGTGTGTATAATGCTCGAGTTAAAAAACTTCAAACATGATATTTACGGCTTTATTCCTCAATTAAATATATAATTTACATAAAAAGAATAAATTAATCTTTCAATATACCCGTTTTCTCCTTTTCAATTCATCATTGGTATATTTGGTGTGTAGAGTTTAAACATTAGAACCTTAAGTCCTTATTGAAACGTTTTAAATTGCAAATTTGATCAATAATAATTGACGCCTGTAATATCCCAAGTGTAATTAAGCTCTTGTATTGCTTAATTGTTTTAATGAAGAGAATTTTCCCTAATTTTGAGTATTTATTTTATATTGAGAATGTTCGATCTTATTTTACCGCGATGGAATAATCGGATGTCATTAATCGAACTTGGATTATTTCTATAGATTAGTTAATTGGAATTCAAGGAAATGGATTAATTGTTGGTTTGAGACTTGGTGTTATATATATTATTTTGGGAGAATAATATGATTTATGGAGAATTTTGGTATTGGAATATATATTTATATACATAATTATATGTAAATTGGGGAATTATATTATTAGAAATATATATATA
>JAPKLW010000859.1:104741-169281 GCA_026898455.1 Plectranthus barbatus
CTGCTGCTCCAATTTGATCTGCTAGCATCTTCAGCGGTCAAGGGTGCGTTTGTCGAATGCTTTGAGTGCTGATCTTCTTAGTATTCTTAATATGCATACCCTTCAGCATTTGTTCGATGTTTGCTGAGATATTTCGATAGGCCTATTCTATTACAACACGATGTTTTAACCTATACAGGACATTACATCGGATGCTAAGCTATGCTAAGGTTCAGCAATGATCGACCGTTTACTAAGGTTTGATCCAACAAAACCTTTTACAATTTGAACTTAAGGGTAAATTACAAATATTTTCCCAACAATTTCCCCCTTTTTGGTGCGATCAAAGCTTGTTAAGGATTGCTGAGACTTAGCTTAGTGTAAAAAGAAAATAAATTGTATGCAAGGCATTCATCAAACATTAAATATCTTTCGTTGAGTATACAGAAAGTGTATATCAACTTTGTTCATACTTGAATCAAAATTTAGAGAAAAATTGAGGAAAAATGTCAGAGTAAGGGTTTAGAGAATGACCTTAATTCTGAGCATTTGGTGGAGGTTTTGGCTTTTCAAGAGATTCAACTTTCTTCATTGTCATAGCCATTAGTTTCTCCATCTGTTCAATCTGTGCCCGTTGTTCCTCTCTCTGTTGTTCTGCTAGCTTCATTCTTCATTCCATCATTATTCTTTCGAACTCTTTTTCTTTCAACGCTATCTCGGCTTTCTCTGCTTTTATTCTTGCTTGTTCAGCAATCCTTCTTTCTTCCCCCTCTTTGAGAGCATCCAAAACAGAGGCTGTGAAAGACTTATGAGCATCAAGATTGTTGTGGAGAGTCACCACATTTGATTGTAACGTAGACACGGTGTCTTCGACGTTTGTGATCTTGGTAGTGACATGTCCGACTTGATGCTGAACTTCTGAGACAGAGGTTTTTACACCAGAGATTGCTCCGCGTACATCAGCAACTTCTTTCAGGACTTCTTCATTGAATCTGGCATGCTGGATATCGCGTTGATGCAGGGCGTCATTAAGAATGTTGACAAGAGATTGGAAGCTTACTTGCACCGGTTCTGCTTCAATGGGTTTGTCTGAGAGAACTATTTCAGTACTGCCTGCTACTGTAGTGGCTTCACCATCTTCGCGATCCACTGTACCAGTTTCAGAAATCTGTGTTGCGGTGTCAACACTTTGTGTGGCAATATTAAGAACGACGTTGGTGGCTACTTCCAAGGACTCACTCATTGCATCCGGTTCTAGAGTTGAACCAGAACCTTGGGGGTCAGATATAAAAGTTGAAGTTGCATTCCCTGTAAATCCTTTCTGAAAGTTGATAATTTTGAGGTAGTCTTGACGTCTGGCTTCCTTCTCTTTTTCTTCTTCGATTGCGGCTAGTTCAAGATTCCTAATCCCAACTTTCTTCTCATAAGCGGCTTTCCATTTCCGATAAGCACTCATTGCAGCCCGTTGTCGTGTGGTTAGCGCCATGTGTCCCAAGGACTTCTTATCTGGCGCAAACTGTGATTTTGGCAGGGACTGTGATGGAAGAAACTTCCTGTGAGCTCGGATGGCTTCCAATCGGGCGTGGACTTGTTGATCAGTATATTGTCTTGTGCACGAAGGTTGGTCCATCCACTCATTTGCCCATAGTTCTTCAGAACGCCAGAAGTTAAGACCTTTTCTAGCAATAATAATCATCCTTTCTTCAAAGCAGAGTTCATGCATGTTGTAGTCATAGATCTTCCATCGTCGAAGTTGACTACCAAGCACTCTTCCTTCCTCTGTTTCCTCATTAATCACACCAGAAAAGACACCTATGATGTCCCTATTTACTTCTTGCTCGACAAAGGCTAAGATCTCTTCACTCCAATCTTTGAGATCAGCGTTTATATCTTCGTTATCTGAGATAGCAGCACACCACTGTGCTATACGACGGGAGCGAAATAGTTTGCCAGGCAAACCATTAAAAGGTATCCTCAGTTGTTCTGTTTGAAAAGTGGGGTATTTTTGAAGGATTTTGGCGTTAAATACCTCGGCAGATTCCCCCTCAGAACAGATTCTGATGAACAGGTGGAGTCATCCAGACCTCTAGCAGAGAAGACATCGAGATCCATTGAATCTTCTGATTTGTCTATGCTATCAGCATCAACCATTGTTTCCTCAGCAACATGGACATCCTCAGCAATGTTTACCGTGGCTACATTGGTTGCAATTGATTCATCAATGACTGGTTTCACCGGGTTATCAACTGCAGTAGAGGTGTTCTCTGTATCTTCAATGGTGTCTTCCATCAGGATTTCAACCATTGTGGATTCTTCGCCATCTGTTTGATCCGTGGTTTTTCTTAGCATTTTCTTAGCAGCTCCGATAGTGTTCTCGAGATCGGAGGATTCTTTGGCCGTGGCGGTTCCAGATCCAGAATCCTTAGTTGTTTCTTGAGCAACCAACTCTGCAGTAGACAAGTTTGTACTTGTGCTTTTGCTAGACATCGCTGATGTCCTGACATCTTTATTAGCGGTCTCTGTCTCTTCTGAGCTACTATCCTGAAGAGATGTAGCAATTGGCTCGTGAAAATGAACTGATTTGCCTTTGGAATGTTCTGTAGCTTCAAAAGCGCCAGATTGAATTAGCATTTCCAACTCTTTGTCGGCCATACCATCTGCGGCAGTTATAGTCTTCGAAGGATTATCCAAAGCTTTTTCGGTCAGAGCAGAGACATTCTTTGTCTTTCCTTTCTTTGCTGCTCTGCTTGAATCCTCAGCAGTTTCTTTATCGGGTGTGAGATCAGAGGTCTCCGTTTGACTTATCCATTCTAGATGTGATCTCTTTATTCTTTCGAAGTTTAGATCCCTTCCTTCGAATGTGATTCTATCATTCTCTTTTTGAAATGCCTTTAGCTCCTGTGCCCTTTTATTTTCATCACGCTTTCGTTTAGCCTCTCGGATACTTCGCAAGTGTTCTTCATGACTTTTGGATGATAGGGGAGAGTCTGGCACTTTCGGGGTTAGGATAGTGTTTAATTCAGCAACTTTGCGTAGACGTTGACGACCAGACTTTCTGGTGGGAGCAGTACCTTGTTGCTGTTCGGAAGACATAGGAACAACAAGTTGACCAATTACAGGTGGCTGCTGAAGAGTGGCCTTTTGCTCCATGATTTCCTCAATCTGTTCGGTTGGTATATCTCCAAGAGCGACAATATCATCAAGCTGCTTGAAACAATGCTCTGTTTCAGCGTTCTGAGATAATGTAGCTATCTCCTCAGCAGATATAGGCGTTGCTATCGGCAATACTTGTTCACCCAAAGATCGCTCGTCTACTTCCTGATCTGAAGTGGTTTTGTCCACATCCACATTGGATTTACCGGTTAGCCTTCTCGGTTTCTTGTAATCAAGTGGTTTGGATGCTTTCGGCGTGACTGGAATAAAATCAGTAGCGGCCAATTGTATTCCTTGATCGATTTTTGTTGAATGCATTACCAATTCCAGAAACTTGCTTATTTTCAGTCCGAAATTGACATTTGAGGAAAATGTTCCATCCAAAAATATGTGGTCGTTCTTCTTGGCATGTTCTGCCCATCGTTCGAAGAAGAATTCAACCCAATTTCCTTTCACTTTGTCTGTGAGAGCCATCATTACTGCATATTTCTTAGCAAAAAGTTCAGAGTGTGATCCGGCGTCGCATTGGAATATTTTGATTACCAATTCGGCTAGAAGTTTATATTCATCCTGTAAGGAATTGATGGATGTGGCAGGCTTGAAGGTGATCACATGGCCTTTCTTATCCTTCAATGCTCCAGGCTTCTTCCAAGTATTCCAACGTCTTTCCATCTCATCATAATCAGTTACTTTATACTGAGATATACGTTCCCCCTCATTCCGAAGGCGAAAAGTTTTAGCAAGAATCTCAACACTAACTTCAATGATGCTTCCATAAACACAGGTTTTAAAGCATTTCCCATCTTTACTTATCACTGCTCTGACATAAAATTCAGAAACCATATGCGGATGAAAATGCATGGGTTCAGCAGATAAGTAATGAGTTACCTGTTCACTTTCAAGGATATCCATTATCCAGTCCGGAAAATGTTCAGCGGCGAGACGGTTGTACAAGATTCTATCTTTCTAAATTTGAGCCAGACGCCTCTGTTCCTTTGAGCGGCCGGCTAGGGATTTCTTCTTGGACATCATCACAAGTTGACCATAAGAGATAAAGTCATCAATGTCTTCCTTCTTTAGGATCCCAGTGAACCCTGGTGCATGTCGCATATGTAAGGGTTCGTCAGAATTTGGTGGAAAATCGAATGGGCGCGGTTCATTGGACTCAGGGTGATGATATGGACTTGTAGATTTCTGGGATGATGAGGCATGAAGATCTGTGGCCATGTTCGTGAGAGTATTTTTGGAACAATTTCTATGGAAATTTTGATTTGGGAGATTCTGATTTCAGGATGATGAGAAGAAAGTGAACAGTGATCAGAGCGAAGGTAGGGTTAATTTGAATGTGAGATCTAACGGTTGAGGGAAAGTCTGCGAAGTTCTAGATCGACGGCTCAGAATAAACGCGTCTTTCCATATGGCTTCCCATGCTTCGATACACACTCAAGTGTTTCTAACGTGGCGTCTCCTCAGTTGATGCCGCCGTTTGCAAGAATTAATTTCGCCTGATCGGGTCCCATCAAGTTTGAATTTTTGAGTCATCCCGCCTCGATTTTGGGATAAGTTATTGCTTAGCATCCGTTCAAGGATGCTGATAGAGGATGATTGTCTTCAGCATTCTATTTTTCAGCAACTCTCGAAGATCTACTGAGTCAAGGAGGTATTAAAATAAAAGGTGATGATGCGATCCTCGATCTTCTCAATACTCCTCGTTTCCTATTGCTGGAGAATTGATTTGACTTCCCATGCATACACGTCAATTTCTTTATTGGCGACGTTTCGTATTCCAAGGGATGAATCATTGCGAACTTCAGACAGATTTTTCTCTTTCTTCTTGTCATAAATGAGAAATCCCCTTTAAATACCGTAGTTGAGGGTTATCCAAACATCTCAACTTCTCTTCGTTCCTTATTCACTCTCTTAATCTTTTCCTTATTCCAGAAACTTGAGTCCTTCTCTTCAATCATGGAATCTCCTCCTCGAGTCATAGAAATCCGACGTAACCTTATCCTTGATGAGCCTGGTTTGGATAGGTACTATATTGAAGAGTGTGATGTGGCCGTGAAGGTCATATCTACGCTGCGGTGGGGGGGTCTATCTCATTTTCTGGGTGCTACTCCTCATCGCTTCCAGGAGGAAGTATTGCGTGATTTCCTCAGTGAGTGTCATGTTGTTCCGGGGTCAATCTTTGGGTCGTTTCACAACAAGCTTGTTCACTGGACCCCTGACACTTTTGCGATTGACTTCGGCCTTCCTCGAGGTCCATTGTCTGTCGAGGACTATCTTTCGGAAGAGGTGGCTCCCGAATGGTTGGCATGGGAGAAGTGGCGTCATTCCTCTCATTTTGAATTCAGCCCTGACATCCCTGCTTCGGGTCTCAGTACCTCGTATTGGGTCCTATTCCGCATTGCCCATGAGATCCTTCTTGGGGAGGAGCCCTACGATCTCTGTTTCTCAAGGCCTGTCTGGCAGACGATGATGGCCATGGATGACGCTGCTTCCGTGGACTGGGCCGGGTACGTCTTAAAAAATGTCTGGGAGGCTGTCAAGCTTCATCCGTTTGTGCCTCTGCGGAATGGGATGCAGCTCAGCTGGTTGATGGAAAAGTATTTTCTCGAGATCGTTGACGGTCCATCCAACCTTCAGGGTGCTGATTTCTATCCCTACAAGCCGGTGTCACCTCTCTAGATGAACTTTGTGGTAGCTTTTGTATGACCTTTTGTATGTTGGCCGAAGGTGCCTGATAAACACTCGTTTTGTGCACTTTGCTGATGTGGATTTGCTCACTTTTGGCCTTAGATTAGATTGTTACGTAGTGTTTTCATGCATTATTCATATTCTTTTAGAAAATATTACGTTTGGTCTGGTTTGTGGTTGTTTATGCAGATTTCACGCACAATCGGGTCGTTTACAAGGATTGACAAAATTTCCGAAAAGCCAACTGATGGCAGCTTGTACCGGGAAGAAGAAGGAGTCAGAAAATACAAAAGAACACGCCGAAAACCCGTTCGAGGCAAAATCGGCGACCCAAATGACACAACCGGCGATCGCCGGTCATGTAGATGGGTCGCCGGTTGTGATTTTTGAAGGAATTTTGCACGGTGCAAAACCGGCGACCCGGATGACACATCCGGCGATCGCCGATTATGTGGACGGGTCGCCGGTTCTGCGATTTTCACAAGTGTTCTCACGGGACATGATCGGCGACCCGGTTGCATAACCGGCGGTCGCCGATCGCGCTTTTCAAATCGCCGTCTGTGTCCCGTTTTGACGAAATCTGGAGAATCTGAAGCCCAAAACCATATCTTTTGGAGATTTTAAAGGCCTCAACTATAAATAGGACTTCCCTGAACGAAAATAAGGTTCCTTTCATCACTTTTTCAACTGGAGAATATTGAATTGAGGGCAAAAGGCAAGGGAACTTGAAGAGCACTCCGGGATTCGAAGATTGAAGACTACGGTTTTTAGTTTTCATGTTTTTCTGTTCTTGTGACTCTTCATCTTTTGTTTTTCCTAAACTTAGCATGATTGGCTAAGTTCCCTCATGGATTCTAGGGTTTGAAGCTTTGTATTTATTCATTCAACAATTTATGTGATTCAATGTTCCTTTTCCATTGATGTTCTGATTTATTGATACTTTCATGAATTATGAGATATTGACCATTGATTGTGATTTGAATTAATAGTTTTTTGATCCGAGAGGACTAGGTTATTAATTAAGACGCCAATAAATTAGATTTAGAGGGCAATTGTCCGAGAGGAAATTGAGCTTTAAAGGGTTTTTGAAATCTAAAGGTTTTATCAAGAGTAAAAGTCTTTTGTATGTCCGAGAGGAATCTTTTGATCTTTTATTTCCATGTTATGGTTTAGAGTCCGAGAGGATCACCTGATAACGTATATGAGATTAACTCACATCATTGGGAATTAAATTTGGGATTGAATTGCATGAAACGTTGTTTGATTATTATGCAAAGTGGATTACCCTGGAATCCTACCTTCTCATAAATCTTTAAAACCATTTATCTTATTATTTTCTATCTTCTATTGCAAGTTTATTTTATGTTTACAACAAAACCAAATCATTTTCTGATTTACCTAGATAGTAGTACGGTATTTATGTTTCAGTGCTTGGTTATATTTCGATCCTGCAATCCTTGAGAATCGATAAATTATTACTTGCCCTCTGCAGTGGTCTGTACAGTTGCAGCTTTAGCGCGTTGAAAAACGCGCTATCAGTGCCTTTATTTCTTTTGTAATGCTGACATGGTCCTTTGACTTGAATGAATGAATATGTTCTTCTGTTGATGTTTGTTCTCCAAGACAGAGTAAAGATGCCATCTGCATTCTTCATAACGTGCTGAGCATAATCAATTTGTCTCCTAAACATATATATGAGCATATCCGTAGGAAGTACGGAAGTAGCATAGGAATTCCCAAGAAATCCAGAAAGAATGAGAGTGGAATCTCATTCATCCATAGCAATATCTAATTCCATCATACCCAATTTGATGCATAATTCTTTGAATCTAACCTCTGCAAGGGGTTTTGTGAAGATATCTGCTATTTGATCCTCCGTACATATTCGTTGAATGTCAATATCCTTCTTTTCTTGATGATCACGAATAAAATGATGTCGGATGTCGATGTGTTTTGTCCTGGAATGATGTACTGGATTCTTTGTGATGCACATAGCACTATTGTTGTCACAATAGGTTGGTACGCATTCAGGGGGTATGTCATAGTCTTGGAGTTGTTGACGAATCCACATGATTTGTTGACAGCAACTAGCAGCTGCTACATACTCTGCTTCGGTGGTTGAGGTTGCTACTGAGTGTTGCTTTTTGCTGAACCAGCTGATCAATTTGTGACCAAGGAATTAACACGTACCACTGGTGCTTTTCCTGTCGATTTTGCATCCTCCAAAGTCTGAGTCTGAATATCCACTAGGAGCTAGACTGTCTGCTCTTGGATACCAGATTCCTAACCCTTCAGTGCATTTTAAGTAGCGAATGATCCTTTTTGTTGTATCAAGATGTATCTTGTTTGGTTGAGATTGATATCTAGCACAAAGTCCCACAACATATGATATGTCGGGTCTGCTGGCAGTGAGGTATAGCAGAGATCCGATGATTCCTCGATATAATGTAGGATTGACTGCATCTCCTTCTTTTTCAAGATCCGTTAGACACGAATTGCTGATGGGAATCCTTAAGCTTTTGGATTTCTCTGCACAGTATTTAGCAATGAGATCTCGTGTATATTTTTTTTTATGAATGAATATTCCTTCACTTGATTGGTGAACTTGAAGTCCGAGAAAATAGGACATTCTTCCCATCATGCTCATTTGAAAGTTGCTCATCATTAGCTTCTAGAATTTGTCACAGAGAGCTTGATTCTTTGAGCCAAAGATAATGTCATCAACATAGATCTGTACGAGTAGAATGCTTCCTTCGTCCTTAATTCGGAAGAGTGTTTGATCAATCCTTCCCTTTTTGAACCCATTGTCGAGCAGAAACTTAGACAGAGTTCCATACCAAGCTCGAGGAGCTTGTTTTAGTCTGTACAAGGCTTTTCTTAGTTTGTAGACCTGATTTCCATTTGTAAAGCCCGGAGGTTGCTCAACATAGACTTCTTCCTTGAGTTCTCCATTCAGGAATGCACTTTTGACATCCATTTGCATGACCAAGAATTCATGATGCGCTGCATAGGCGAGAAATAGTCTGATTGCTTCCAGTCTTGCTACTGGCGCAAATGTCTCATCGTAGTCGATACCTTCACATTGTTTGTATCCTTTGGATACAAGACGTGCTTTATTTCTCACTACCAAGCCTGATTCATTCTTCTTGTTCTTGAATACCCATTTGGTGCCTATGACATTTTGATGTTTTGGTCTATCCACCAGATCCCATACGTGGTTGCGAGAAAATTCAGCAAGCTCCTCTTGCATAGCGTTTATCCAGTCTGGATCACGTAGTGCCTCCTCAACTTTAGTTGGTTCTTCACTAGATAGATAGCATGAAAACATTGCAGATCCCTGTCTGGTTAAGATTGGATCATTGATATCTCCAAGAACATCGTCTAGTGGGTGTGCGCTCAACCATGCTGGTCTGATTGGTTCTTCAGCAGTTCTTCCTCTTCTAGGATAATTCGTCTGTTCTGTATTGACCATTTCATGCTCAACATCTTGTGAGATGGGATTCTGACCTTCAAGAGGAGGTGTTTCTTCAGCATCCCGTCCTTCGGCGGTAGGAATACCGTGATTCGGATCTCCTCTTCCAGTGGAGTCTTCAGCATTAGATGACTCAGCATCTAATATTTCAGCAACAAGTAGTTCAGCAACCGGTAGTTCAGCAACCGGTAACTCAGCAACCGGTATATCAGCATCTGGTATCTCAGCATCTCCTTTGCCAAAATCTTCAGCAGCATTATCTTCCTCAGCGATATGGATAGGATTAATGTTTTCCTCGTCTGAATCATCTAGCAAGATAAAGATATCCTTTTGAAGGTTGGCCTCAGCATTAACGTTAGCATCACTGGCCTCGTGTCTTGGCTTTGTCCGATCAGGATTACATTCATTCATAGACTTAGTCGAGTCAAATCGTAGGTGTTTATGACAATTCAAGATCGATTGACTACCGACATCATTAGTCTCATGAATGTTATCCTTTGTCTCAATCGCAGCTCTGCGCACTAAAGTAGATTCATAAAAAATAACATTGCATGTTATTTCCACAATCCCGGTAGTCTTATTTAACACTCTATATCATTTGTGGGTGGGGTGACCATATCCGAGAAGTACGCCCTCATCCGACTTAGGTGAGAAAGTGTTAAGTTTTGACTTTCCGTTGTTATGGATATAACATGTTGCACCAAAAGCACGTAGATAATCTAAATTAGGCTTACGACCGTTATAAACTTCATAGGGAGTTTTGTTGAATCGGCCGTTGATAGAGCTTCTGTTCTGCGTGTAGCATGCAGTCATCACTGCTTCACCCCAATATCTAGCAGGTAAGTCAGCATCGGCTAGCATAGATCGCACTGCTTCCTTTAGCGTTCAATTCCTTCTTTCTGCTAGACCGTTCTGCTATGGGGTCCTAGTGGTAGATCTTTCATGACTTATACCGGCCTCCGCATAGAAATCCATGAGAATGCCATTGCAAAATTCTGTTTCATTGTCAGATCGAATCCTCTTTACTGTAACTTCTTTGCTATTTTGCTCTTTGAGGATCAGCTCGGGTAGAGAAATCTTTACTTCATCTTTGGTCTTCAGTAAGCGAACCCATGTATACCTGGAATAATCATCAGCTATTACAAGGGTATATATTCTTTTACTTACCGAGGGTGGAGTGACAGGTCCGAATAAGTCCATGTGTAAGAGTTCTAGGATTCGGCTTGACGTGGTCTTTTCTTGGTTTGAATGAAATGATGCTTTGGTCTGCTTTCCTTGTTGGCATGCCTTACAAACGCCTTTCTTTCGAAATGTGACATTTTGAGGTAAACCTGTGACAAGATCATTTCTGACAATATGGTTGATGGTTTTGAAATTTAAGTGATTTAACCATTTGTGCCATAACCAAGTGGTTTCCTCTTTATTTAGTGCCAGAAAGCACGAGTGTTGTTGACCACTTTGCCAGTCAACCACATATAGTCCACCTTTCCGAATTCCTCTAAGCTTTACTTCTCCTGTCACATTGTCAGCTATAGAACATCCTGTATGAATAAACGATACTGTGTACCCATTTTCGCATAGCTGGCTGATGCTTAGCAGGTTGTGCTTGAGATTGGATACGAGAGCAACATTTACTATTCTTAGTCCATTTCGCTCTATGCATCCTCTGCCAAGTACTCTTCCTTTGCTGTTGTCACCAAATACTACAGATGGGTCATACGATTTTTGAATATCTGAGAATAATTCTTCATCTCCGGTCATGTGCGCAGAGCAGCCACTGTCCAGGATCCACTCATTGGACATGCTTGATGCCTTAGTACTTGAATCCTGTTCCTGCAAGAACAATTAGGTTGATTTAGGTCCCCGTTTCAAGTCGGGTCCTGGAGGATTAGCTTGAGTCATTGTCCCTTTTGGGACCCACATTTTGATAATCATCAATGATTTTTCTTTGAAATCTGCTTTGCTGATCTTTTCAACCTTATTATCTGTATATGTGTGTGGTTTTGCATTGTGCCCTTTCACCTTCATTGTCCTTTGATGATATATGTATCTGGACTCGGGTCTCACATAGGTATTTCTCCCATATGGTGTGTTGTGATAATATTGGGGTTTCATTGACCAATTTTTAATGTCTCTTCCCCGAGAAAGGATAGGATTTGGCTTTCTGCTTGACCTTTTACTGAGGTCTAGCACAATGGTTGACACTCTGCTTGGGTTCAGCAGTCTGTTTGATATTCTGCTGAGCGATCATGCTTACATTTGAGGATTCAGCAACTAATTTATCATTTTCTTTAATGTTATCAAACATTTTTCCGCCAGAGACAAAAATGACATTTTCCTTTTTCCTCGAAGTATTATTTTTGTCATTGCAACTGTGCCCAATTCCAAAATGATCACCGTGACGTTTCTGTCGACTTATCAGGTTATCCAAAATATCCTGACTTGTCATGTATGCGCAGACACACTTCTCATTGGTTTTGGCTTTCAACAAAGCGTTTTCTTTTTCAAGAATCTTGATGTTCTCAAGAAGTTCAGAAGATTCAGTTCTAAGTTTTGATAGTTCTTCACTATCAGACCTTAGTCTTTCGACTTCATTGGTCAGACTTAGAATTTTTTGTTTGAGTGAGGAGTTATCTTTCACAATAGCATCTTTCAAGGTGTATACTTAGAAAGTTCTAATGAGAGTTTAGTAAGATAATCTTCCTCAGAGTCTAAAAAGGAATCCTCTGTTTGAGGTAAATCTGCTGAACATAAAGTATTTGTTATGAGTGTTACCTCCTGATTGTCGACTGCTAAGGCCGATTCGAAGGGTTGCTCAGCATCTCCGAGCGGTTCTCCATCTTCAACGATTTTTGCCATAAAGACCATTAGGGCTTCTTCTTCCTCATCGGTGGGATAATATTCCTCATCGTTGTCAGGAATTTCTGGAACTTCAGTCCTTGTTAGGAGCGCCTTCGTTACAGCTCGTACTGCTCGCCTTTCAAATCTCTGACGCAGACGTTCTCTTTCCTCGGGACTTACTTTTGGACAATCATGTTTCAAGTGATCAGGAGATTTGCATTCAAAGCACGTTCTTACTCTTTTTTCAGTAGGATGCTGCATCATGCTTGCTTTTGCTTCTTTTTCGGCTTTAGCTTCCAGAATTATCTTCTGTATCTTCTTCATCTGTTCCTCCAGCTCTCCTATTTTCTTATCTTCATCGTTGACTGTAGACGTTGATGAAGTCTCCTTGGATGGGGTAGCATAAGTAGGTATGGACTTTTCTTGATTGTAGAAGGGTTTCCTCGGAGATTTCCATTTGTTTCCATCTTTCTTGACAAAGTACGCTACGTCTTCTTGAGTTCCACCGTTTGTGGGACTCGGATGTATAACATCAGCTTCATTTTTCTTTGATTGCTGAATGATGAATTCATGTGACTTTAGTTGAGAGAAGACTTCAACGGTTGTCATATTGTTGAGATCCTTTTCACTCATGCTTGTCATCTTGACAAACCAATCACTCCTGGGATAAAGTTTGGATATAATTTTGTTATTCATTTCTCCTTTGTCATATGTCTTGCCGACATTTTTGAGTTCTGCGATGATAGTGTTGAATCTCTCTTCCATTTCCTGAATGGTTTCTCCTGGAATCATGGCGAAAGACTCGTATTTGTCCACAGCAACTTGCAGTTTGTTCCGTTTCATCTGTTCTGTTTCCTGAGAGACTTCACACACATAATCCCACATCTCCTTTGCAGAGTCATAGTCTAGAGCTTTGTTGGACATTAGGGGAGGTAGACATTCCATGATTAGCTTCATGGCGATAAACTCCAGCTGGCCTCTCTTTTTGTCTTCAAGAGTCCATTCCTCGTAGGGTTTACTCACCATTTCAGGTCTGGGTTGACCACCAGCGGGTCCGGGGGGTGCGGTGTTGACCTTCATAATTTCAATGGGTCCAACCGTTAGGATGTCCCTCATTTCTGGATGTATGCTCTGTAGCTGGATCATGGCCTTCTTTTTCCATGTTTCGAATCCATTCTTGTTGTACTTTGGAAGAGGGTGATTAGACATCGTTGTTACCTGAGCTATACCAGTACAAAAGACGCAAGGAAAGACTAGGATCTAGGTCCTAAGCGACTCAGAAGCAGTCGGTTTTTCAACCTCCTGCTCTGATACCACTTGATGGTCCCTTATGATCAGAGTCGTCGTGGTTATTAACAGAATACACACACGAAGTGCAGCGGAATAGATTGCGTTTTCTTGTACTTAGATTATTCTTAAATTTATCTTCGTTAGGGTTTTCTTAGGTAGCATTTTCAATTATACGCTAGTAACGTGGTTACTAGGTTTTAAAGTATGATGGTTTGAGAAATGGTAACAACAAGACAACACACAATTTATAGTGGTTCGATCAAGTGATCTACGTCCACTCCTTAGCCGAATCGCTAAGAATTTCACTAGAAAGTATACGGTGTACAAAGAATTGCCTTCCCTATTCAGCAGCCAGCCTTCTGAGAATCTGTCTGCTTCACGGCTATCTTCTGATACTCCGAACTTTCTTGGCGTAGCTCCAGCTGATTCAAGGGCGCACCTTCGTAAAACTCGCTTTCACCACTTACTTTGGAGTAGTTTAGAGTTCTCTCCGAACTATCAAGTGTGCTTGGCTTCAATGCCTGCCTTAATCAATTTCTTCACACGAAATTGATTGCTGGATGCTCTCCTCAATTGGAAAGAGATCCCAATGAATGAGGATTCTTGAACCAGTTCAAGAATCACCTGGACGAATGTCAAACGTGGTAAGACACTCGAAATGTTGAAGGCCTTTTTGTATCTCTTGAATTCGCCTTTCAACTGGACTCCTCTCTTGCCTTTTTTGCTTCTTACGTGTATCTGATATGAGAGTGAGTTGTTCCTGCATCATCATTTGACTTCCCTTTTATAGTTATGATCTTGAAGTCTGGGTTGATAGATCCGTTTAGACACAACGGATCTTTCTCCTTAAATGCGGGTGGCTAATTATTGATTATTCTGCTTTCTGACAGGCTTTTCGTCCTACTTCTGACATGGCTATTTGTCGCGCATTGGTCAGAGTGGCGGCGTAGCAGTCCTCTAGTTTGCTTTGCTGAGCTTCTGCTAGTACGAGATGCTGGGTCTTTTTCAGCATGCTTTGTCTGCTGCTCCAATTTGATCTGCTAGCATCTTCAGCGGTCAAGGGTGCATTTGTCGAATGCTTTGAGTGCTGATCTTCTTAGCATTCTTAATACACATAACCTTTAGCATTTGTTTGATGTTTGCTGAGATATTTCGATAGGCCTATTCTATTACAACACGATGTTTTAACCAATACAGGACATTACATCGGATGCTAAGCTATGCTAAGGTTCAACAATGATCGACCGTTTACTAAGGTTTGATCCAACAAAACCTTTTACAATTTGAACTTAAGGGTAAATTACAAATATTTTCCCAACAATGCTTACGAGAGAAGGCAGACTAATCAGAGAGTTTGAGAAACTTAGCCTAGAAGTGATATTGCCTTCGGAGAGGAAGATGTGTGAAATGACAACATTGATCGTGGTGCCAGATTTAAGAGAGAGAATTGTAGAGGCACAGAAAGAAGACGCAAAAATTGAGAAGTTGCGTCATAAGCTGAAGGTCAAGCCAGTGGGAGAGTATCGGGAAACACCTGACAGTGCACTGTTGTTCAGAGATAGAATCTTAGTGCCGAATAGTGAAGAGTTAAGACATGAGATTTTGAGTGAAGCTCACGATACGCCGTATATTGCTCACCCATGAAGTACTAAAATGTATCAAGATTTGAAGACTAAGTACTGGTGGGATGGTATGAAGAAGGATGTAGCCTTGTATGTGGAAAAATGCCTTGCATGTCAGCAAGTTAAGACGTTACATCAGCGGCCGTATGGGAAGTTGCAACCGTTAGACATTCCTGGGTGGAAATGGGAACATATCACCATGGACTTTGTGACGGGGTTGCCAAAGTCACAGAAAGGAAATACGGTGATATGGGTCATAATAGACCATCTAACGAAGAGTGCTCACTTTTTGCCAATCAAGGTGAACTATGGATCAAACAAATTGGCTCAAATTTATGTCCAAGAGATAGTCAGATTGCACGGAGTGCCAAAATCTATTACGTCTGACAGAGATGCAAAGTTCACATCTAGATTTTGGATGAGCTTACAACAAGAGTTGGGGACTCACCTGAATTTTAGCACGGCGTTTCACCCTCAGTCAGATGGTCAATCCGAGAGGACCATTCAAACTCTCGAAGACATGCTGAGGACGGTAGTTTTGGACCGAGGAGGCAGTTGGGAGCCGATTTTACCTCTGATTGAGTTCGCTTACAATAATAGTTATCAGGCAACAATCGGAATGGCTCCCTATGAGGCATTGTATGGGAGGAAGTGTCGTTCACCTCTATACTGGGACGAGGTAGGAGAGCGAAAAGTTGTTGGACCGGACGCTGTGAACGAAATGATAATAATAGTTCGTCAGATTCGAGAGAGGATCAAAGAAGCGCAGAGTAGGCAGAAGTCCTATGCCGACTCGAGGAGGACTGAGTTGTGTTTTGAAGTGGGGGATAAGGTATTCCTCAAAGTCTCGCCTTCCAGAGGAATAATGCATTTTGGAGTGAAGGGTAAACCGAGACCGCGCTATGTGGGACCTTATGAGATTTTAGAACGCATTGGTCCAGTAGCATACAGGTTAGCATTACTCCCTAGCATGGGTAATATTCACAGTGTGTTTCACGTGTCTCAGCTGAGGAAGTACGTTTATGACCCCAGGCATGTGATTCGTCAAGAAGATGTGGTTTTAAGCTCAGATTTACAGTATGAAGAGCAGCCAGAAGCGATTTTGGACCACAAGATTCAGGAGCTAAGAAATAAGTCGATTTCGCTCGTCAAGGTGCAATGGAGTCACCATGGGCGTGAAGAAGCGACTTGGGAGTTAGAGGAGAAGATAAATGAGAGGTATTCCGAGATTTTCGAAGCATTTTAATTTTCAGGACGAAAATTTTATAAGGGTGAGGGGATGTAATACCCCAAGTGTAATTAAGCTCTTGTATTGCTTAATTGTTTTAATGAAGAGAATTTTCCCTAATTTTGAGTATTTATTTTATATTGAGAATGTTCGATCTTATTTTACCGCGATGGAATAATCGGATGTCATTAATCGAACTTGGGTTATTTCTATAGATTAGTTAATTGGAATTCAAGGAAATGGATTAATTGTTGATTTGAGATTTAGTGTTATATATATTATTTTGGGAGAATAATATGATTTATGGAGAATTTTGGTATTGGAATATATATTTATATACATAATTATATGTAAATTGGGGAATTATATTATTAGAAATATATATATATATGAATTATATCATAGTTTTCCTTCCACCTTACCTCATTTCCTGCGAAGAGAGAGAGAGAGCTGCTCCCATTTCCAGACCACCCAAACCCCCGTCAGCCCTACTTCCCGGCGACACACCGGCCGACTTCGGCCACCCCAGATTGAGCGGCCACCACCATCGGAAAGCTCTCACTCCCAGCTTTCTATCGAGTTAAGGTGGACTCCAAGAGGACGAGAATCGGCGAGGTAATCGAAGAGAGAAGGTAGTGTGTTCATAACTTTTGATTTTCGGGTTTAGGAGTTAGATCTTGTTATTTGGCCATGAAATTGGAATTTGGTCGATTGTAATGTGTTCCCTATCTTGTAGAGACCTTTCGGACACCCTGAGAAGCGAGTTTGGTTGACGGAATCCGCCACTTCCGCCGTCAACTTTGAAATTCCGGTGAGCTCTTGTCCATCCTTCGTTTCTTGAGTTTAATTCGTGTTTGGAGGCTTGAATCATGTTCTAGGGTGGATAAGGAGCGTTTTGGTATGATTGCATGTGAAGTCGGATGGGTATTTTATGAAATAAGTCGAGTTGCAGGTCGTCCGATCGCGAGTCGCCAGAGAAGACGACTCACGTCGATCGACGCAGATTGTCGTCGATCGACGCGAGCTCGTCGTTCGACGTGAGCCTGTCGATCAACGCAGAATCTCCGTCGATCGACGCGGAGTTCAGAGAGGGGATAATTGTGTTTTCTTGTTCCGTTCTTGTTCGATTTGAGTAGTATTCTTTATCTGAGTTCAATACATGGTTTAGAAGCATGATAAGAGTTTAAGCATGCGTATTTAAATACCTTGGTCGAGAACCGAAATGATAAGGATGATTAAGTTTGATTGCACATTAAGTTGTATAAGTTCGCCTTGTCTTAGATCATCCGTCCTAACATTAGCTATCCCCGATTGATTGTAGGAGGTTGAAAGTTGGAGAAGGATAAGCTCACTTAGCAGAAAAAGCACCTATACCTAAAGCCAAACACGAGGTGGGAAACTATTTAAGTATAAAAGCAAATGTGTGTTTTCTTTTCGAAAACGTGTTAAAAATTGTTTTGTTTTTAATTGGGATGCTATGCATGTTTTGTGCTATTATATCTGTCTTCTGTCGATTCCCATCGGCAAATAGTTATACTAATGAGTTTAGAACCAGAATTATAACTGTGCTAGAACTCATTAAGTTTGAAGTGGGGTGAAAAGCCCCCACATTATTGTGAAGTGGGGTGTACAACCCCCACATGTTTATTGAAGTGAGGTGAAAAACCCTCTCATGTTTTGGATCCAGTGGTAGTTTAACGATCGGGTCTCAAGGGTAAAATGCTGAGACTAGTGCACTCGGATGACAATAGGTTGAGTGTGTATTGCATTCCTAGCTGATCATCGTAATTTAGAAGCCGGCCAACTTCCAGTTACAACACTGAAACAAATATAATAACATATGAAATAGCGCGCAAATCAAAATGTTTTTAGATAGCACGGTTATTTTCAACAAAACCCCGTGTCTATCTGTGTGAGTTGCATAGCATATTCTCATATATAGTGTATGTTTTCGGGCATGTTTCTCATTGGGTACAATAGTACTCAGCCCCTCGTATTGTTTCTAAAATATGCAGGTTGAGCAGCATGAATGGGAGAGCAGGGGTGTAAACCGGCAATGTAAAGTTGTTTTGAAGTTAATAGATCCTGAGATATGCATCTCCATATGCATATCTCCGCCACGTTACACACACGCTGCAACACGCTCTGTTCTTTCCTTCCCACCCTTTGAATGCTTGAATACTGTTTCCTTAAACTGACTCGAAGATTTACTTTTATGTTATTTAATAATCTTCCCAATTTAATTTAGTCTTCCGCTTTGTTTAATTGAAAAAATGTTTGGAAAAACCTGAACATCAATGTAACTCGACCACAAATTAGAGAAGGTCAGTTGGGGGCGTTACAACGCCATTATATAAATAATTTAACAATACATAAATCTACTTAATTTTTCCATCAACATGAATTTTATTATTTCTAATTCCTAGTTCTTTATATATATAAACACAAAAATAAACAATAACAAAAGTTGGTTACTATATTTTTAGCAATTTTTTTCTTTAAAATATACATACTTAACGATCTATTTACAATTTCATAAATATTAAAAGTATAATAGTTTTCCGGACTATTTTTACTATTTGAACTTCTGTTTTATCTCATTTGTGTTTGATTTATTCTTTTCATCTTTATTAAATTTATATATATTGTTAGATGTTCAATATAGTAAAGAATTTATATTAGAATTACAGTAACATATAATATTGATAAAACAAAATTAAATATATTTGGTAATTATTGTAAGTATATATGTAAATAATGAAGTTAATTATATTATAATAATATTATTATACACGGCATCAAATGTTTGATTTATTACAACACACTACTTAAATATATAAAACCAATAATATTCTCGCTTGATATTCAATTTTTTTTTTTTGAGGATTATTAATTTAGGGTAATTCTAAATGCAGCCACAAATTTGCTAAATGCAGCCTCCTAAAAAGTAAAATTTTAAATTATTCTATAAAATTACAAATTTATCCTTGAAGTCCCCAAATTAAAATTGTAATTAAAATAATAAAATTAAATTTAAAATATGTAGCCCCCATCTCCCATCTCAATTTCAATTTACGTAATATAAAAATCATAACTTTGAAGCAGATATACAATCTCCTCTCTATCTTACAAGTCGAGCTTTCTTCCAGAGGATAAGCTTTTTTCCAGAAGTTGACTTCCTCTTCCCCTTACCCTGCTGTGTATATCTGCTTCAGGAGTATGTAACTGTAAGACCACCCACTGTGGTTCGGTTGTAGCAGATCGTGGAGTATGTGGAGCCTGACGTGTAAAGAAAAAGAAATAAAAAATTGGAGAGAGCAGCAACAACCGATACTCTCTGCAACCCAACATTAAAAGTGAAGTGATCCAACCAGAAGCTGCCTAGTGTCAGCTTCTGGTTGGATGGTTATATATAATATATCTTCATTTAAATTGCAAAAAAATGTATAATTATATAAAAAAAATATATATAAAATTTATATCAAAATTCATCATTTTTTTCCTCTATAAATAGAGCCCAATATTGATGTATTTTCACAAACAAACCAAACATCTTCTTTTTCTTGCATTACTTCTTAAATTTTACAATCTTGAAGTTATGGATCCAAATCATTCAAATTATTTCTTCAACCCTCAAAATTATCCAACCTCCCACAATTATCCAAATTCTAATGGCTATCCCAACTCACAAAATTATCAAAGCTCCCAAAATTATCCAAACTTTGCACCATATCAAAATTTTCAACAATTCTCAAATTCTCAATATCCTAGTTTTTCTCCAAATTTCTCTCAAATTCCTGTATCCCAAGATTTTCCCGTATCACAAAACATTCCCCGCAATTTGTTTGAAGATACTCAACGTTCAAATAAAAAGGGGGCAAAAAATGTTTGGTGTGTGAAAGAAGATATAGCACTTATGTCATCATGGATCATTGTAAGTGAAGATAGCATTTGTGGCAAAAATCAGAGGGGAGCTTCATTATGGGCACGTGTACACAAAATGTATCATGAGCAGCAAGCTGAAAATCCAGATGAGCTCAGTGAAAGAAACATCGAATTGATGAAAGGTCGTTATAAAAGGCTCAATGAAAATGCATGTAAATGGATAGCAGCTTGCAGTGAAGCTGCTGCTCGAAAGAAGAGTGGAATGAGCGAAAAAGATGTTGAGAAAGAAGCTCATACCATTTACGAAGCAGGTGGCACCAAGTTTCAAGACATAACTGTCTTTAATGAAGTTATGTGTAAACATCCAAAGTGGAATTTATCATCTATTCATAAAAGACGTTTTGTTGCTGAAGATGAGGAGGATAACAATAAAGAAAGTGGTGGGAGCTCCAAAAGAGCAAAGACTTCTGAAGAAGCGGAGTATTCTACACCTTCTCAAACCCCTTCGACTGGACGTTCCACTATTTCTCGTCCTATGGGTAGAGATAAAGCGAAAAAAAAAAGGAAAAGGTAAGACATCAACTTCTGATTTATCTAATGAATTTGCTGCACAGATCCATGCCTTAAGACTCTCTAAGGACAATGAAGTGGAAGTATTCAAAAGTGTGGCAACTGCTAAAATTGAGTTTGAACGTGAAAAGATGTTGGCAGCAGATAAAAAGATGAATAAGAAATTGTTGAATACACTGTTGACAAAAGATCATTTAACTCCAGCACAAGAAGAGCTAGCAGAGCAACTGATCAAGGAACTACGTGGGAAATGAATGTACTTTATTTTCATGTAATTTTAGTTTATGCAATTTCGACTATTTTTCATGTATTCCTATGTATTTTTCACTTTCTGTAGTTCTCTGTTTTCATGTATTTTTATGTATTTTCAATTTATGTATTGTTTGTTTTCATGTATTTCTATGTCTTTATTGTTTTATGTAGTGTTTATCTATTTTCAAAATTTGTCACTTCAAATCATCTCCACTATTGCTAGTGGAGGAATTCAATGCCACTATTTTGTCATCTCAATTCATCTCCAATATGCTAGTGGGGAGTCCAACACATGCTACGGAATTGTCACTTCAATTATTGTCCACTATTGCTAGTGGAGGAATCCAATGCCACTATTTTGTCATCTCAATTCATCTCCACTTGTCTAGTGGAGGAGTCCAACACATGCTACGATTTTATCACTTCAAATCATCTCCGCTAGTGGAGGAATCCAATGCCACTATTTTGTCACTTCACTATTGCTAGTGGACGAATCTAATGCATTTCACAATTTATGTCACTTCAATTCATTTCATTTATTGCAGTGGAGGAATCCAATGCTATTTCTAATACAACCTTTCAATTCATCTTATATATATCCACCATGTGCATCAAAGTTGAATATATACAAAATTTTGTAGCTCTTTCATTATTATTTATTCACCCTCATACTTTATAAATGTCTCTCAATGAAAACTCTTCAGAATCTGATTCAAGCTCTGATTCAGAGTTTATTCCTGAATTAGATGAATGGGAAGAACGAATTCATCAACAAAACAATCAAATTGATACAATGATTGAGAATATGATCATAACCCTACAAGGCCTACAATTAGAAGGAGGTTCTTCAAGGCCTACAACCAGAAGGAGGTATATCAATAGAGAACGCGAGGTCGGCGAGGAGCGTCTGATGAATGACTACTTTGTGGAGAGGCCAACCTACACCCCAGAGATGTTCCGACGTAGATTCCGCATGCGAAAATCGGTATTCCTTCGTATAGTTGATACCATCACTGCTAATGATGAATTTTTTCAACAGAGGTGTGACGCCACTGGAAGACAAGGTCTTTCGCCTCTACAAAAATGCACCGGAGCTATAAGGGTTTTAGCATATGGGTCATCATTTGATGCTGTTGATGAATACATACGCATGAGTGAAACTATGACCATGCGCACACTTATACATTTCGTGGAGGGTGTTATTTCTTGCTTCGGTGAAACTTATCTTCGAAGGCCTAATGAACAGGATATGGCAAGACTACTCCATGTGGGGGAACAACGTGGTTTTTCAGGTATGATTGGTAGTATAGACTGCATGCATTGAGAATGGAAAAATTGTCCAAATGCATGGGCTGGACAATATGCAGGGAGAAGTGGAAAAGCAACAATTATTTTGGAAGCTGTTGCATTATATGATTTATGGATATGGCATGCATTTTTTGGAACACCAGGTTCGTGCAATGATATTAATGTACTGCATCGATCTCCTGTTTTTAGTGATGTCTTAGAAGGCCGAACACCAAAAATTAGTTACACAGTAAATGGTCGTCAAAATGATAGAGCATATTATCTCACTGATGGCATATATCCTTCATGGGCTGCATTTGTCAAGTCAATTATCGCTCCACAGCTCGGAAAGCACAAGTTATTCGCACAACATCAGGAGTCCGCCAGAAAAGATGTCGAACGAGTATTTGGAGTTCTACAAGCTCGTTTTGCATTTCTTCGACGTCCATGTCTTGTTTGGGACAAAGACTTGATGGGAAAAATAATGATGACTTGTATCATTATGCACAATATGATAGTAGAGGATGAAAGAGAGACATACCAAAACTATTATGATCCCACTGAATTTCTTATGGATATACCTGGAGGAGTACAACCAGAAGAAGTTGGATCGTCCAACTACTCTACACAATGAATTTCAAGTTTAGCCTCCTATATGACTAATAGGGATCAACTTCGCAATAATGAAGCTCATCATGCCCTTAAAAACGACTTGATTGAGCACATATGGCAAAAATTCGGAGCTCATAATTAATTTGTGATTTGCACTTTTATTATATTTGCAGTAATATAATATTTCATCAATGTATTTTTAATTCGGTTTAGTTATATAATTTGCACTATTTCAATAATAGTCATTTCATTTATAATATCTTTTAATTCTATTTATGAATTTAAATTCTATTTTTCTATATTTTGTAGATTTATAAAAATTGAATTAAATTTAATATAAATAATATATAGAAATAAAATAAAATAAAAATAAAATAGATTTTAGGTTGTTGAAAGTTATTGTAGTGAGTGAAAATTGAATTGGATTGTGGGTTGTATATGTGGAGGAGAGAGAAATTTAAAAAGTTGGGTTGTATTGGGTTGTTGAAGTTGTGATAGTGGGTAGTCTAATGCTTTAACCACCATCTTTTGGTTACCCTTGAAAGCAAGACCCAACTTCTTCTTAACAGGAGTTATGATGAGTTACTGGAGAAATATAAAAGACCATTAAATAGAAGGTTGACAAAACCATCAAAACATGACAGTAAAAGAGGCGGAGCTAAGTATAGAGGGCGGCAATCCTGTAATGTTAGGGGTATTGCTTTACTTTCCATTTTGGTGGTTGCGTCACCCTTCGCCTCCGCTGACTTCTACCGTGACGTCGATATAACTTGGGGCGACGGCCGCCCCAACATTGAGAACGGTGGCCGCCAGCTGATGCTGAAGCTGGACCAGTATTCCGGCGCCGGATTCTAGTCCAAGAACGAATACTTGTTCGGAAGATTCGACAAGCAGATGAAGCTTGTCCCCCGGAAACTCCGCCGACACGGTTACCACTTTCTACACAATCTAATTCTCTAGCTAAGACACTCTGAAATTTTATCCTCTGGAAGAAAGCTCAACTTGTAAGATAGATATGAGATTATATATTTGCTTGGTTTTGATTTTTATATCACGTAAATTGAAATTGAGATGGGAGATGGGGGCTACATATTTTAAATTTAACTTTATTATTTTAGTTACAATTTTAATTTAGGACTATAAGGATAAATTTATAATTTTATATAATAATTTAAAATTTTATTTTTTAGGAGGCTGCATTTAGCAAAATTGTGACTACATTTAGAATCACCCTTCAATTTATCCTTTCATGATAGCTCAAAATGCCCGAAAAAGATACATCGGAATAAATTTTTACATAAAAAATTGAAAATAGAAAAAGCAACAACAACCAAAAAAAAAGAGACAATGAAATTAATGAATGGGGAAAAACTTCACGATTCAATATTAAAATAATACAAATAATAATAATTCAACGCTTAACATGCTCCGCGACTCAGCATATCACGGCTCCTCCTAGGTCTGGGCAGCCATATGCTGCTATAAAAAATAATGCAGCCTCTCTGACGGTCTCTCTCTCGCTCTCTCCTCGCTCTCTCCTCCACTTCCAAATTCTGTCCCCATTTTCGAGGCGAGTCGACAGAAGGTAAACGTTACATGATCCATATTTTGAAGAAAACTTGCTTTCATTTTTATTTCACTTTTAACTTCCATTTTCTGAGGACTCGGCATGATTTGCGTTTTTGCTGTGCTGTCGATATTTCTTTGAACTGTTTCTCGGTTATATTTTGATTTCCCAATTTATTTGTTGCAATATTTTTAATTTTGCTTGAGCTCTGTTAGTTTAGTACACATATTTTAGTTTCTCTATACTTTTTTAGTGAAGTTTATCTATACTGACGTACTCTAATGACTTAGATCTGGAATTATAGATCCGAACATGATTTATGCATAATCCGTGCAGATCTGGGTAGATAGGTTACTGGAGAACTAGTTTTGTACACTATGTAGTTGATCATTTATTCACGATGATATTGTTCAGATCTAGTTAGAACGAGCATTGCTTAAGTTTATATATCCTCTTTTTTGTTGTTGTTTTAGCTCTGCGATTTATCGTGCTTTTATCAGCAATGTTGCTGTCATAGCTTTCTGATCTTTATTTTTCATTTGATATTTGTTTGCCATTTTCTGCTGTTCCTACTTAACGTGTCAATACATTTTTTTTTGAATTCTTTAACGTCTATTCATTTATATTTTAAACTTTTGTACTGGGTGTTGAAACCTTGGCTAGTACAATAATTCTTATTGATGTCTGCAAATTTGGTATATTATCATATTCTAGAATGAACAGTGAGGGTGTTCTCTGACTCCAGACATTTGTAACATGCCATTGTTAACTGAAAAAGTTTTTGTACTTAATTTCGATACATAATTGTTTTCAAGTTTGTGTGTTTCACTATATACTTGTTCAATAGTGTATGACCACCTATGGATCCCCAACTGACTATCAATACTGAATTCTGCAGGAGTTCTATTGGGAGTAGCATGGCAGATCAGTACAAATTTCCAACTATTTCCCAGAAGGTAGCTAACCAGCTACATCTTCGATCCAGTCTCTCCCAGGATGTGCGGGCAAGATATGGAGGGGTCACACAGCCTACTCCATATCAGAGCAGGTTTGCTTATGGCAACTACACCAATCCAGGATTACAATATCCTATGACCTGCAGAGCCACTCAAGATCTGTCATTGATTTCTGCTAATGCTTCTCCTGTTTTTGTTCAAGCTCCCCAAGAAAAGGGCTTGGCTGGATTTGCCATTGACTTTCTAATGGGAGGAGTTTCAGCTGCTGTGTCAAAAACAGCTGCTGCTCCTATTGAGCGTGTAAAGCTCTTGATCCAAAACCAAGATGAAATGATAAAGGCTGGCAGACTCTCTGAACCTTATAAGGGAATTGGTGACTGTTTCAAGAGAACAATTCAGGAAGAAGGTTTTGGATCATTGTGGAGGGGTAACACTGCTAATGTTATCCGTTACTTCCCCACTCAGGTTTGCCTGATCTCTTGCCCAAAATTTACAATCACCTGTTTCATATTCTAAAGTCATTATGCTAACTATATATTATAAAATGTCCTACAGGCCTTGAACTTTGCATTTAAGGATTACTTCAAGAGACTGTTTAACTTTAAGAAAGATCGTGATGGTTACTGGAAATGGTTTGCTGGAAACCTTGGATCTGGTGGTGCAGCTGGTGCTTCCTCACTCCTCTTTGTTTACTCATTGGATTATGCTCGTACGCGTCTTGCAAATGATGCTAAGGCTGCAAAGAAAGGTGGTGAGAGGCAATTCAATGGGTTGGTTGATGTCTACAGAAAAACACTGAAATCGGATGGTATTGCTGGCCTTTACCGTGGATTCAATATCTCATGTGTTGGAATTATTGTGTACCGTGGTCTATACTTTGGAATGTATGATTCTTTGAAGCCAGTGGTTCTTACTGGATCATTGCAGGTCAGTACATCTACGTTTTGCTTGATCATTATATACACCAATTTGATTTTTTAGGGCTTATAAGTTTACATCTGCCAGTTGTTTCTTTAGGTATATCCGCAGTTTAGTCTTGTATAGTTAGAATCCTTATGGTCTGATATGTGAATAAACTAGATTATCCTGTATTTGCTATTCTAACAAACAAATTGGCCTGTTTTATGATTGCAGGATAGTTTCTTTGCCAGTTTTGCCCTTGGTTGGCTCATCACTAATGGTGCTGGTCTTGCTTCTTACCCAATTGACACCGTTCGTAGAAGAATGATGATGACATCAGGTGAGGCTGTGAAGTACAAGAGCTCGATGGATGCATTCGCCCAAATCCTTAAGAATGAGGGCGCCAAATCTTTGTTCAAGGGGGCTGGTGCCAATATCCTCCGTGCAGTTGCTGGTGCTGGAGTGCTTGCCGGTTATGACAAGCTTCAGGTGATTGTTTTCGGGAAGAAATATGGCTCTGGTGGGGCTTAAATAAACCCTGTCTCTTAAAATTTTAGACTACAGATGGCGATGAAAATCCTTTTGTTATTTGTTTCGAGAGAATTCGTTTGCGCATTCTGAATAATTTAGAGTGGGTTACTACAACCCTAACACTGTTCCCTTTAGTGGGTGTTTTGCTCCTGCTCCTGGATTCTTGCTCTGTCAAGATCATATTTAAATTTTACAATGAGGTTTCCAATTTTGACTTAAATTCACTGTTGATCTATGGCGTTGTCAAAGTTAAAATTATATGGTTGCATTAATACATTCATATTACTAATATTTTCACGGCTGATTGATTAGTATGAGCGCGCGTGCTTGTTTCACTATTCAAATATTTTGCTTATCCTCATCTTACTGGTTATTCTTATCCTTTAGTAATAATAAGTGGGCTGCAGCGTGAATGAACTATTATGCTGCTGCAAGGGATTGAGATATTGATGAATTTATCAGAGCTTTATTCGTTAAATCAAGCTTGATCGCTCTGCCTCACGCACAAATTTGCCAAATTAATATTGAATTTATAATTGGTGTACATAATAGTCTCCGACTCTCCGTTATACACAACTTGAGTTTTGGTGTTGTCTCGTTTGTGAACTACTCCAAGAGCAAGGTTTTAAGTGTTAGGTTATATGGTCAAACTCTTTTGTTTTTAAGATGGGGTTATTTTTCTGTTAAAAAATATTTCAACTTCAAATAATAAAATTTAGGGTCAAACTATTTTTTGTGTTAGGTATATGGTCAAACTCTTTTGTTTTTTAGACGGGATTACTTTTCTATTAAAAAGTATTTGAACTTCAAATAGTAAAATTTGACATTGAATTTTTCATTTTCCTACTAATGGGACTATCAACTATGTATTTCCAATGTTTGGTCTCAAGCCCATTAGCTTGTGAGAATATTTTGCGTGCAAACTACAAGTTTCCATCTACAATCAATCTAAGAGTCTAGTAAAGGCTGGTGTTGGAAAAGTTAAAAATTGTGGACTTATCCCAAATGCGCAGTGATGAAAATGTATTTCAATTTCAATGAATACGTCATGAGTTCAAATTTTTTGGAATATTTTGATGTGTTAATATTTTAATTTTTTTTAAATATTTTGATGTGTAAAGATTGAATAGATGCATCTTGCTAAAAAAATAAATAAATTGTGGACCAGACTTAGTGACTTGCACATATCCTTAGCAGTAGCACTCCCCCTTCTTCCAAAAATTAAAAATGTGTAAACAAAAAGTTTGCAAAACATAGGTTTAGCCCCAAAAGAAAACTGATTAGTAACCCTAAGACTGAGAGCTAAGATATGAAGAACTGCAACTATGAGAAAAAGGAGTGTTAAATTGTTTTAAATCCATAAATTCTTCAAGAAGTTTTAATTTTTAATACACTTAAAATTAAGGTTTAAATTAAAATACATCAACTTTATACACATGTTGTGTTGGTTCTTAAAATAAGGGGGCGTTTGGTTTAATTGTCGGGAATCACTATGGGTATGAGTTTGATAGTAGAGGGAATGGGTATGGGTTTAATTTTTTGGAATCATTCTCAATTCTGATGTTTGGTTTATTAGATGGGTTTTGGAATCATTTTTAATTCTGATGATTGATTTTTTAAGTTTATAGGTTTATAAAATAATTAAAATGTTATACAAATAATAATTAATTTAATAATAAGATAACAAAATAAAATTATATTAAAATAAATAAATAATCTATTTATCTTCTTATTTATTTTATAAAATATAAAATTAAGATACAAAATAAATGATTGATTTTATAATATTAATATTATTATAATTTATTAAAAATAATAATATTAATTATAATAACATATAATATTATAAATAATATAATTATAAAAAATATTATAAAAATAAGAAAAAGTAAATAAATAAGAAAATAATTATAAATAAAACGATTTAAAAAAATAAGAAATAAATAATTAATTTAATAATAAAAATTAAGAAAATATAATCATATTAAAATAAATAAATAATATATTTATCTCCTTATTTATTTTATAAAATTAAGATAAAAATAAATAATTAATATAATAATATTAAATTACTATTTTAAAACAATTAATATAAATTTATTAATAATAATTTATAATTAATATAATATTTTAATTAATATTATTATACTGTATAATGATATTACTCAAATATATTTAATTACTAATTTAATATTAATTATTATATTATATAAAATTACAAATTAAAAAATAAATTTTGGGGAGAAATGGGTATGGGAATGAAACCCCCCAAAGTAGTGAGGAATGGGGATTCTCAAATTTTAGGGAATCATTTGATTCCGGAAGGAATGATACCCATAAACCAAACGGTGGGTTTCGGAATCATTCCATTCCCTGATTCCGAAACCCACCAACCAAACACCCCCTAAATCTAACAAAAAATGTGGGAATGGAAGTGAGGCACATGTATCACATCTATTAAGGGAGGCCAAATCTAATTAAATTTAACCCATGCATGTGTTTAGCAAAATTAATTGATTCATATGAATCAAATATATTAATATTTAATGTAGACTTTATTTTCAGCATAAAATCCGACCCTTGATTCTTGATATACATATATGCTTTAGGACCGATGAGGGGCGTGGGGCCAATGAATGATGCATAGATGATAGCTTGTTACATGAAGTTTGTCATGTGTGGATACTTTTGTTGCACGCCAAGTTTTGTTCTCTAGTTTCACTTTAAAAAGCAACCCATAATTGCATTTTGCAAGAAAATATTCCCAATGTGTGTCACACCATTATTTGATTGATGAATTAATTAATTATATATTCAAGAGTAGTTTGGCTTTGCCAAGCATCTCAACACATTTGGTGATCTTCCTTAGCCATGGCCCATGTATGCACACTTCCTAATCCAATGGCTAAACTAAAAGCACAAGAAAAGAAAAGAAAATAAAATAAAATGGGCATCATCTCCGATAAGTTCTCCTTTTTTTTTTTCCTTTTAAATTTTGAGTTTGATAGCCTAAAAATGGACGAAGTGAAGCAGAAGAAACCGGCCTATCAACTTTAATTTGCTTTAATTTTACACCGGAATATTTGTTAGCCCTTTTGCTGCAGTTTACCAACCTCCCCAATTTAGGTTGCCAAACAACGAACCACACACTCTACTAGTACTATCCAACCTTAATCATCCTTAGATAGGTAATAGGACCTTAATTGATTAACTTGGAACAATGGAATTACTGATTTTACTAGTTATTAGGGGTGTGCACGGTCCGGTTTGGCCGGTTTAAGGGGCAAAGTACGGACCAAACCAATAGGTACGGTTTGAAATTTTCACAAACCAAACCAGCCAAATAATTATTTCAAACCAAACCGGCCAAACCATATTAAAGCGGTTTGGTTCGGCTGGTTTAAATGGTTTGAAGATTATTCAACTAAAAATATTACAAAAAATGAAACTTGTATATCAATTTTATTATTAGAAATTAATGAAAGAATAATACAAAAAATAAAACTAATATAAATATGTATCGCTTGTCATTAATTATAAATATGAGATAAGTAATAAATAAATAATATTATGATTGCAAGAAACAATTATATATAAGTTGATTTATAGGGTTACAATTCGAAAGAATATAAGCATCGGGAATATATATCAATATAATCAATATTTTAGCTTTCTATCAAATAATATTTTAATTATTATATTTAAAATTATATTATTTATACGGCCGGTCCGGCCAAAACGGCCGGTTTCATTCTTCAAACCGTCGGCCAAACCAAATCATCCGGTTTGAGATTTTTCAAACCAGCCCGGCCAATCATTTTTTTCAAACCAGCCAAATCGGCCAAATTAATTTGGTTCGGCCGGTTCGGCCAGTTTCGGCCAAACCATGCACACCCCTACTAGTTATGCAATAATAACAATAATAAGAATTGAGAAAATAAATTTTTGGAATATTATCAATACATGGTCGAAGAATACTTAATTATCAATTCAGATTCCACAATGAATTCCTAATTTAAGATCTAGAAAATCTCAAAATTCTAAATTCTGAATTCACAAAATTTATGAAAATTTTAAATTTGGATTTCAATATTAAGTCTTAAATTAAAAATTTGTATTTTAAATTTGAATAAATAATTAAACTATTTTATGTTCGAGCACTCTTAGTTGTTTGCCCATGTAAAATAACTTTTTTTCATTTTATTCATTTTTGGCAGGAGACAATTTAGTAACTCTGGTTTTCATAAGGGTAAATTAATTGTAGTGAAATTTGACAAAAAATAGTTACAAATGTGGATCAATTTTTTATGTTTCACATAAATCATAAAAACAATTGATCAACTCTTAGTACTTCTGAAAATCGACTTATTTTTTAATATTTTATCGATATTTTTAAAAACAATATATTCGTACAATAGTAGAGACTGGTAAATTAATCTTTATTTAAAAATGAAAAAACGGGGGGCACCACAGGCAAAGGGAGTTGTACCAAAGGGTCTCTCCTGTGTGCATTTATCAGTGTCACAATCGAGAGAGAGAGAGAGAGAGCAATTGCAATGCAATAAAGCGTGAGAGAGAGACAAAAAGGAGAAGACATACATTGCTCTCTGTCTCGTTTTCATGCCTCCTCACAAACTAAGATAGAAAGAGAAACAGACATAGGAGAGAGAGACACACACATTCACACCAGGAGGGGGTTTCTTCTTTTGCTCAGCGGAGGACTTGTGTTTCGGTAATGTGGGTTCTTTGATCCCTCTATTTCTTCCTATAATCGATTCTTTTTCGCTTGATTCTCCGGCTTTGTTTCATTTTGTTCCACTGGTTTCATATGGAATCGGTTTAATTTTTGTTGATTTGCGTTGTTTGAAATTAACGTAGTATTGGTATTCATATTCTTCCTGCGGTATGTGATCTATATAATTTTTCTGGTAGTTGTTGCATGTTGCTTTTCAACTTCAAGTTATTTGCGCTGTCTTCCATCTCATTATGCGTGCGATTCGTAAAAATGCTTCGAAATGTTAGTATTCTCATTTCCAATTAATGGAATAATTATCTCTTTCGTACTTTGCATTTGATGTTCCTCTCGTTCATCATTGCGAGTCTTGTTGGGAACTGATCTCGGCTTTTTTAAAATGATTGTTAATTTTCCGGCTTAGTTGTTTGGTTTTTAGATGCAACTGTTCATTCTCTCTCTACCCGGTTTTTTCTTTTCTTTTCTTTTGCTTTCTATTTTTTTTTAATTCGTTAAGAAACAGTATGCATCTCTGTTACTTTCATAGAGCTGTGACTCTGTCTTTATTAACGACTTTGATGGGAAGCAGGTTTCGCGGTTGACTAGTTTATTGCGGGTGAAGATAGTTTAAAGAAATTTATTCCTTTTCCTTTTGAAGTACATTTGGCAGACCTCAAATTTTGCAAAGAAATCACAGGTTAGTCGACATGCTTCTAATTTAAAACATTGAAAGTCAATCGAATATCTATTAAGCTTGTTGTATGTTTTTATGGATTCAGATATTTTCGAAAATGAGCTGGACTCCGCCTATGGAAATTCACTACCAAAACAGTTCGATGCCCTATAATTCAATTGGAAGCTTTGTGGATTTTTTCGGAGGTCTAACTTATGAGCATGTCAATTACATATTTGCTGATGCAGATTATGCTCAGGTAGTTACCAGCCTTTAACTGGTAATGAACCTATTGAACAATAATCTATATGTTATTGAGCTCTTCACTTGAGACTGAGTTGAGTAATTACTCCCAACCAGAGTATTTCTGATCTGTTTATTTTTATACATTAGCTTAGTGATGCTCAGATGGTTTATGTACTTGGGAGTTGGGCCAAAGTCCATGATATTTTGACTCCACTATTTCATTAACATTCAAATATGAAATACTTTTGAACTTGCATATATATGAATGTATTATTGGTTTGAATTATGTTCAGGTGAATGCTTACAATACTTACCCAGCCATGAATACTAGTATGTACAAGTTTGCGGTATCTGAACCTGGGAGTTTCTCATACTATGAGTATGGAAATGACTACATTGTCAATAATCATGGTGGAAAAACTGATGAATATAGCCGGCATTTGGATGACCCCTCAGAGGCCCTTGATGATTCGGCTACTCTTTCACATGTACACCTGGAAGGAAACTCGAGCTCCACTTCTCATGACCATCCTATTGAGTGTAAGATCTGACTATTTGCTTTAACATTGTTACTGTTTTGCATTAAAAAAAAATCCATTTGTAGCTTGCAGCTTCTTTTGACATCATTGTTGTCTCTGGAAGTTTAGTATGAAGTGACATTTGAAGTCAAACCACACTGAACTTTATGATCAGCTCATTAGTATTATGTTCATTGGTATCGCTTATCAAATTAATTATAGACATGAATCAGCCGGATCAGTGAATTATTTGGAATGGTGATTGCCATTAGTTAGTGTCAGAGAGATTATTTTTTGAGTTGTCAGAAAAAAATTTGGGCTGGAATTTCTTCTGAATGGAACCTTTTCCGTTTTGGTTCCTTTTCAATTCAAATAACTTTCTAGTGTTTATCTATTGTTTCAAATATGAGCACCCTTTACTTGATCAAACTCTTTACCACTCATTTGCTCGTTTGAGTATACGTAACAATCACAATGCAGCAACCTATTTGGAGGGTTGTTTCTGAAACATGCCCTTTTTTTTATGTGGGGTGGGGTGGAGGTGTTGATTAACTTGATTCAGTAAAGTACTAAATCTGAGTAGCCATTCTGCTTGAAGATTATGGTTCGATCATACATTCTTCCATGTGTCAATGAAATAACTACTGAGCACTGAGCAGTAATTGTGTTTATTTTGGTTCTTGAACTTTGCGCTCTTACTTGCATATTGTGTTTCCATCGACAGTTAAACCTTATTTTTTACATTTGCTAACTTATTCTTTCAATTACAATCATTGCTTGTTTCTTATAGGTCCTCGGAATCATCAGGACATTCATGATGAAGAGGTAATGTAATTGAGCTTTCAGGATTATTGCTATTCCATCACAATACAACATCAGTTTAACATTAACTCTTCTTTATTTATCTTCTTGGGGTTACAGCAGGTTGTTTGGCAAAATAATATTGATCCTGACAACATGACATATGAGGTATCATCTCTTTACTTTGACCCCCTAATCTTATAACTACAATGAGCATGGAAATATCTTAAATAATGCCCCCTAGTGAAATACTATTAGTGTAAACCCAGGAGCTATATGGATTAATTGTTCTATTGAATTGATTCAAGAGAAGTGATTTTTCAGTTCTAGAAATGCAATCTTTCTAGATGCTCTATGTAATATCCCAAATATAAATTATATGCGGACTTCTTTTTTCTGAATCTATGGTTTATAAACCTTGCTAAGAGCCTAAGACTAATGAGAAAACTAATAACTGTCATATTTTTTTTCAATTGATGATAAAACTGTCAAGATGATAATAACTGATTCCATGCGCTTGCTGCTTGTCATAGTCATTAACTGCTAACCTACTCTACGGATGGCTTCTCTTTTTCGGAATCGTGATTTTTTGCACTGTGCCATCTGTCAAAAACATATAACTTTTGAACCCCATTTGCAGGAGTTACTTGAGCTGGGTGAGGCTGTTGGGACTCAAAGCAGGGGTCTCTCTCAAGATCAAATTGCTGTGCTTCCAGTGTCGAAATTCAAGCGTGGTTTTTTCTCCCGAAAGAAATCTGGAGGTGAAAGGTAAGATTTGGATCTTTATTTCCACTGTAGTTTTGCAGTCATCAGTCAAGTCTTCCTGGTTTAGCATTTCTATTCTACATCCAAGTCTGATAGAGTAAAGAGGAAAAAGTTTTAGACTTTTAAAGAAACGATATAAAAATACACCAGTCACCAGGACTGCTCCTATAATTTAGATAACTTCTTGCCTGATCTTATTGCTGGTACACATTTAAAGTGATGTTATTATTTAGCGAGCCTCCCTAATCAAGCTAATTAAATAGTAAATGGGTTACAGAAGAATCGAGTACTTTAATGTGCTTGATGTTCTTTTTTTCTGCCGGATAATCTGGTGCTTGTGCGTGACCTATCCTCGCAGGAAAGAATTTTGTCCATATAGAGATAACCTTGCTGCCTCTGCTTTGGATTAATTCAAAATTGATGCATTGATATCTCGAGTCTTAACATATCTGGACAAAAGAAAAAAATATCTATCTTAAATATACGAATATCCGAACATGAATTTTGGTTAATTTGTTATTCTATTTTGGCATTTTCTATACCCTTGTGTCCCTGTGCCGTATTAGCATGGCCCAAGATCAATTTTATTTATTGAGTGGAGTTCCTTTTGAGTTGAACAGGTGCGTTATTTGCCAGATGGAATACAAAAGAGGTGATAGACGTATGACTCTTCCATGCAAGCATCTCTACCATACTGGCTGTGGGAGCAAATGGCTCAGTATCAATAAGGTTAGCTACAAAAGTTTACCATTGTTATTTAGAGATACTACTCTCATCATAATTTTGATAACGGCGTTTAACTTAACAGGCTTGTCCAATCTGTTACAAGGAGGTGATAGTTGGCGTTTCAAAGCACTGAAATATACTTTTTTTCTCTGATAGTGTCTGTGTTGCCTTCATTTTTCCCATTTTAGCAAGGGTTATTATAGCGCTCTTATATAGCTCTCTGCTTTGATTTTCCGTCTGCTTTTCTATATTTAGGTGTTCTTCTTCTTCTTTTTTTTTTTTGGGTTGGTAGATGATTGAAAAGTTATTCATAAATAAGATTGATAACGCCACTTTGTTGGGAGTACATTTACATGGCTGGTGTGTTTGAAAATAGTTCCAGAAATTGGTCTGTTAATTTTATTGATATGGTCCATTATATATTTATACAATATTTTCCATTTTAGCACCACAACAATTTTGTTGGTGTGAGTTGAGCATAACCTCATTAGCATCATACCAAAACAATAAGCGATGGGTTCAGGATACAATGGTAAAAACACTTTACTTATGACCTCTTGGGGTTGAATTTACAAAATTTATGTACTCATTTTATTTGATTTGATGTTCAAAATTTTTATATGTTTGAGTTGAGAGTTGAGACAATTATAAGTGGGCTATTGAATAACATAACACTGGCTTAATACTACGCTTGAGAAACATAATCGAATGAAATAAAATTCAAGAACCCCCAGTTTAACCAACGCAAAACTACCTCAAAACAAACAGGAAGTTCCAATAATCTATTTATGCATATTATCTACTAATATTCAAAATGAAATAAATTTCATACAATTTTTCAAAGACATCAAAACAATAGCAATTTTATTTTATTTACTATTTCTTTTATTATAATAAAGAAATGCAATAAATAAATCTAATAGAATTGTATCACTTCTTCAAAATATTAAATGCATAATTTCTTTTATAAGCTAATTTTGTAAATTAAACTCTTATTTTGTAGGCTTTAAATTTGATCTACTTCATTTTGTTTTTATCAAGTTTATTGTAAAATAAAGAAAATAATTTATATTATTACATGATGATATATAAAATTCATGAATAAAAATCAAATCTATTTAAAAAGAATTACTATATGTTGGGCCCAGATTGGATCCGGCCCATTTAGAATTTCGGTAAAGGGCTGATGATGAATCCGGCCCAGGACAATCGGGCCATACTAGCTCGCAATTACTAAAGCTCAGGTCGAACCGCAACCCAACAAGGGAGAGAAGAAGCTCGCTGAGGTCAGGGACAGTTCGACCGACCCAAAAAGCAGTCCGAATACGAGAAAGGGAGTTCGAAGTATCATTATCACCAAGCTAAATTGCGACCGACCTCAAAGAAGAAAGAGCTCGCCAACGGCTAACAAGCGATGTTTGCGGAAAACTCAAGCTACCCGACTGGTGGGCCACCCCGATTATCTAGGAGACGCCACCTAACCGCTGAGCGAAGACCTCGGAAACCCTAGGAAAGCCCTGCCTCTATAAAAAACCTCCTCCCAAATGAAAGAGGCCACGTCGATCAGATAGCAAAAAATCAACGATTATACCCCAACTTTCTTTAAACTAGCTTTTAAGTATTTTTTCTTCAAGCATATTGTTACATTGTACTTTCGTTTTAAACACCATTCTATGCATATCTCTCTTCTCAGTTCTCGGGGCTCCATTATCTAAATAATTGTACCCGCAACAATTTGGCGCCCACCGTGAGGCCTCGAGAACGAATTCTGACTTTTCTTTGCAGGAATGGCAGACGATCCAGGAAAGACACGCGCTATCGACGACCAGAAAGATGCTCCGACAGAAGGCCGCGCCAAGGAAGCCAACCCTGGAGCATTACGAGGAACTCCGACAGAGGCCGGACGAGGTCGGGCCGCTGCGACCAACAAAGGGACCCCCCGTCCACCAAACACAGGGGGAACAGTGACTGATTTGATGAGAGCATTTAACGCCACTCCTCTCGGAGAACTGACCTTTCCGCCGCCACCGCCGAACGTCTTGGGAGACCCCCACGTTGCAAGATTGTAAACACAAGTACAGGGTGCGAGAGAGATGATCGAGACAATGGGGGCCAGAATGGAGGATATGGCAAGGAAGTACGAACTCCTTGAAAGAGAGAACCGGCGACTACAGCTTCAGGCAAGCAAACGCGCATCCCATTATCGAGGAGCCTAGAAGCGCGGGGAGAGACATCCGGGACACTGCGAGGAATCTGGAGTTCGACTTCAATCGAATCGAAAAGACAGACGATGGGAGAACACCGGGAGATCCACCCGCGCGCACGGATCCGGTCGTTCGGCCAGACCAGCCTGAGGTCCAGGCAATCCAACAGATCGAACAGAGGTTCGAGCAAAGGCTCAGGTACTTCGAGTTGTTGCTCGCCAAGGTACCCGGACTACCCCCACCAGAAAAGACCATACCTCGCGAGAGCTATGCGGAATCCCCATTCGCTCCAGAGATCGCAGGGGCAGAGCTACCGCCCAGGTTCTCCCCACCGAACTTCATCCTCTACGATGGAACTTCAGATCCAGAAAACCACATTGCCATTTATCGGCAAAAGATGTTGGCACTGGCAATTCCGGGTGCCCAGATGGAGGCCTGCATGTGCAAAAGTTTCGGCTCGAGCCTGACGGGGCCCGCTCTCCAATGGTTTATCAACCTGCCCCGAAGCTCGATCTCAACGTTTGCGGAGCTGCATCAGCTGTTCCTTCGACAGTATTCGAGTAGCAGGCGCCTCGACAAACACCCGAACAACCTCTATGCAGTGATCCAGAAACCGGGCGAGCCCTTGAGGGCGTACCTGTCTCGTTTCAACAAAGAAATGGTATCGGTGCCGAACTGTCCAAATAGCACCGCCGTGCGAGCATTCACTAAGGGTCTCGACGTAGATTCGGACTTATATCGCGAGCTATCCATCTATCCCTGCCAGACGATGGATGATGCCCTGAACAAAGCCTGGGCACTTATCAAATGGGAAGAGGACGAACCCTACCGCCGAGCGCGCCGTGGTAGCGAAAGACCCAACGTACGCGATGAGAAGACCCCCCTAACCGCTGAGCGAAGACCTCGAAAACCCTAGGAAAATACCCCAACTTTCTTTAAACTAGCTTTTAAGTATTTTTTTCTTCAAGCATATTGTTACATTGTACTTTCGTTTTAAACACCATTCTATGCATATCTCTATTCTCAATTCTCGGGGCTCCATTATCTAAATAATTGTACCCGCAACACTATATATATATATATATAATTTTATTAATTATATCTTAATATAAAATAAAATATTATGTGTTCAATACAAGTAGTTTCCAATTAAATAACAACAGCCAGTCCCTACCATTTCATGCATATGTTGGCGAGAGAATCATCATCAATACAAATACAATCTGTGCTACAATTCAAGTATTATGGTACAACAATTCGAATTCCATTCTTTCCTGATCCATTAGTATTTGATATCAAACACTAAGCTTGGGATGAAAAGCAGAATGAATGAAGGAGTTGGTGAGCTCATCAACGCAAGCCATCCGTATGCGCTCGGGAGTAGCCGGATTATCGAGAGGAAACCAATCGGTGAGACCAGCGTCCGCCCTGGCAGCTATGATGGCGTCCTTGATCGCAAAGAATACAGCAGATGCAAGAAAGAAGGGCGGCTCTCCCACTGCTTTAGACGAGTGGATTGCTTTAGGATTTGGAGCATCCTTCAACCAAAAATAAATCATACATTCATTATCCACACAAAATAAATACAAATACACGACTACTCTTTAGCTACAAACCACAAAAAAGGTGCAAACAAGGTCAAATCTACATTTACAAAGTGAGTATAATAAAATTTTCAGCAAGAAAAAAGAGAAAAATTTCAGCATGACAAACTTGATGAAAAGGAGCAATTAAAACCCAAGGAAGCAGAAAAAGGTGATAGAATGTTAACCTTGAGTAGGGAGATCCTGAATTTCAAGGGCACGTCGTTAATGGATGGAATCTTGTAAGTACCAGGGCCAAAAGTGTAGAGACAACCTGCCGGTACCCACTTGTGAGCAGCATCGCCCCATTTTAGCTCTTCCAGAGCCACCCACCCAAGACCTTGTACAAATGCACCTTCAATCTGTGAACAACCAAAATGAGTTTATACAGACGAGAAACGACTAGGTTTTAAAATGAGTCCATTCATGTTCAGGTTAATACACAGTTAGAGTAATGATAACTCCGTTGAAACGTTGAGATATTAGATATTTATCCCCACATGAATGTCCATCCCCAAATTGGAAAAGAACATTCAAAGACTATCTAGATCTCAAATATAGTCATAATGCAGTTTATATTAGCATAGATCATCTTATTCAGCAACCCAAATAACTCTTTTTACACTTCCTAAAATATTATGCAACACAAATTTGCAAACATCTTCAGTAAAATAAAAAACCCAAACAGCAGCTGCTAAAACCACATGTCATCAGCAATTATCCATTGTGAATTCTGTTCATAATTGGGAAACACACTTCTTAATTTAGAAAACCATACACAAAAATTCAGTAGCTTTGATTAGTTCTGAACTCTGATTATCTTTCTCAAATAGGAGAGTTCTACCTTTATATTTCAAAGTTTCAGCCAGAGCAAATATATATAAACAAGTCCAACTGAAATACAGAATCAACATATTTTTTCATGATAAGGAGTACTTTGTTCAACTATAAAGGATGAGTTTGTTTTGCAGTTACAAAGTCTCCATATTGCAAAATTACTTCATACCTTCTGTTTTTTTATATTATTTAGCAAAGAAATTCTTTCCTTTTTCAAACTTGTGCAACATTCAGAAATTTTTCTTCTTCCAAACCAAAATTTGGTTTGATATTAAAATAGATTAAAATAATTTAACAACTATTCTCAAAAATAATGGAGTATTTGAGATCTTATGTATTTTATAATAATTATTAAAAATAATAACAGAGATTTTTTTATAAAAAGATAGTTGCTGGTATGGATGATCTATATTATTAAATCTTAAATGAAAAATACTGATAAAGTTTTACTAAATATATTTTATCTTTTTCATGAATAGTATATCGAGGGCAATCTCGGCATTTCAAAATCTCAATCCTTATCCTTTGATCCAAATGAAAAAAAAAAAATACCCTAGATCATAAAAATAACAGTCAATCAATCCTAAGGAAAAATTAACATAATACAAGCAAAGCCCCACGAGATAAGTAAATTTTATTGTAGAAAATAGTCACTTTGTGATAAAATCTGCAGCAAAATATGATATCACTCACTGGATAAAGAAAGGAAACTTAATCTAAATCGCCTAACATCACATATTCAACAGAAAAGATTCCTAACTATTTTTTAATTCTTCCACATTAATATTTTCTCGGAATCTTTCTTTTTAATGTTCAATTCCAGATAACACATAGTAATATACATCAGAGTGCCCTCAAGGTTTCTTCTTCTGCTTTTCCTATTTGTGGGTCAAACAAATGCTGTCTGGCAGTCTGGGTTAGACATAATGTTTCATACCAAGACTTTTTTGGGGGCTCAATAATTTTTGTGAATTTACCTAAGTAGTTTGTATAATTCTTGCCAGAAAAACTTACCAGTACTATCATACTATAAGTCTATAATTATGACTGGTAAGTTCTTTCGGTACCCTAAAGTCTACGCAACACCACCTGACGTTACAAAACGATACCACCACATTTTGGCTCCAATACACAGAGAAGATAAAAGATTTAGAAAGGAGAATTTGTATTTAATACTAATAGTCGTACTGTAGAGAGAATCCAGAATTCCATATTTCATAGATGAACTTCACACAATACGCATGGAGGCAAAACAAACCTGTCCAACATCAATTGCTGGATTCAACGGAAGTCCAAGATCCAAAATCACATCTGCCTGCAATGTACGGAAGTCTCCTACTAATGTGTCGATTTCTACTTCAGCAAATGATGCCCCATAAGTGAAGTACCTAAATGGAATCCCTTTACCAGTTCCCCAATCAAAGCCAATATCAGGTGTTTTATAAAATCCATGAGCAGAAAGGTCTATCCGTTCCATGTAGCATGCACTAGCAAGCTGATATAGGAAGTACACATGTCAAATAAAAAATAAATAAGGAAAATAAGGTCCTCATTATAGCTAAAATTCTGTATAATAAGTCGAGCAAAATCCAAACATCAAAAGGCAAATATAGATTATGCATGCCGAGGACAGAAATTTGTCATCAATACAAACCTAAGATACTGATGCAACTTATTACACCAGATATTCTTCTTCACATAATCCCCAATCTTCTTTTCCTCCTAAAAGTTTAGAACCAATTCTTTTCTGGTTCCTTCGCTACTCAAATTCATTAATTACAGGTACAATGAGAACCAATTTGGGCTATCATTGCCCCTCAATAGAACTCTTAGATTTCTTTCCTTCATACAGGACATGGAAATTTTAATTAATGAATCTTTACAATAATTTTTACACGTTTTGCTGCGTTTGCTTAGTTATTTTTTCAACTTGCCAGGATACACAGTTGGAATGACATACTTCTTTCTTATAATTGCATCTATATTTTTGCCATATGTAACCAAAAAGAAAAAGAAACCTCCTTATGTTTCAGCAATCAGCCAGCAGAAATGGACGGTGTTGTAATTCAACTCATCAAAATAAAAAGTCATATGATTACCTCAGCAAATGAGCCAAAATTGTGACTTGATGCTATAGGTTCCATGCGTGCTTTTATTTGCTCACATGCATCTAAAACTGCGGCACCATATATGTCAGAACTTGCAGAAGCAGCTGTGGGTGATGCATTTGGGACCTAATAAGGGGAACAAATACACATAAGTATACAAGAAAAGCTGTTTTTTTTCAAGACAATGAAAAAAAAAAAAAACTACTTAAAAACAGAGTGAATTAAGTCATTAACACATTGACAAGCAAAAGGTGTATATTCTGTTTCGTTACGGTTAATTTGCAATAGAAGAAAGAAAGCTTGTGATAAACTTACTCATCCAAAGAAAAGGTTCAGATAATCATAATGTCTTGATGCAATGCTATTGTTAAGGCATGAAACTTTTAGGATATCAGAATTGGACACAGGCAACACTGAAGTAACTTTATCCAAGAATGTCTTACACCCTATGTAATTTCAGATTATAAAATGCAACCACCCCAAACACTACATTTCTAAGTCTCCAAGTCAATTGAGTTTCCAAGAGATTTCCAATTTAAACCGATGTTTCAGTTAAATTTCATTTCCTCTTTTAACTTTTAACTAGCATCAGCAGCTAGATATAAATACTAGAATCATGAGTTCACCCTTATTTCTTTGAGTTAGGATCGTTTTATGCTAATGATCAGCATATAACATTGAGTTGCAAAAATATTAGCTATAAGTTTCATCTTCTTTAGTCGCGATCACCATTGGCCCAACTGCTTGCTAGGTGCCATCAAAGCCTACGTGACCCAAGGTAGTCCTTAGAACTAGGGCTGTAAATGAACCAAATTTTTCGTGAGCTACTCGGGTCTCGACTCGATAAAAGCTCGTTTATTAAATAAACCAAACTTGAGCATCATAGTATTCGATTCATAAGCTCGTGAGCAAGCTCGTTAGCTAAAATTAGTAAGAAAAATAAAATAATTAATTTTATAAATGTAATATTTTAATGGTAACTATAATGATAAATCTTTTTAATAATGAAAAAAAATTGAATTTGAGCATGAATAAGATATTACTTTTGGAATAAGTAACTTTTTCTTTCAAAATAATAATGAATATTTTAAATTTATTCTAAATTTAAAAAGTTCGTTTAGGCTAGATAAAGTTAGTGAACTTCAAAGTATTCTATAAAAAAGCTCGAAGCTCGACTCGATACTAAATGAGTCAAACTTGAGCACAGTACTACTCGGCTCGACTCGATTCGACTGCATCCCTACTTAGGACATCATTTTTCCTTAGAAAAAAAAGGCAATCAAACCATTTTTCCAAATTAGAATTTTAATTGTTTTAAGATTAATTTACATTATAAGAATTTGGTGTTCTCAATAGTGAATATAAACCATTTTAAAAGAATGCTAATAGCAAATACTAGTTGTGAAATTTGGCGCCCAGGCGGGCTACACAGTGGTTGGCCACCCAACTCATTCCTAGCAATTCTTGATACTTTAGTCAATATCACATTTGTTATTGAGATTGGTCAAGGAAAAACCAAAAGCACATCTTTCACCTTATCTGTACTTGTCTCTGATATGAAGACAGCGCTGAGTGGAATACCAAAAGAAGATGCAGCCACCTGTGCCACTTTTGTATGCAAACCCTGCCCCATCTCAACACCCCCATGTGTGACTAATACAGTTCCATCAGTATATACATGAACGAGCGCACCTGCCTAGAAATCAAAACATATGGACAAATCAAATTACCATCAGAGTTTCATAGGTTGAACATACAAAATCCGTATCTATGTGTACAAAAGAAAAGATTACCTGGTTCATGAATTTGGCAGTAAAAGATATGCCAAATTTTGTAGGGATAATAGCCACTCCACGCTTTTTCCATCTATTATGATTGTTGAACTGCTCAACTTCTTTGCGAATGGCCAAAAAGTCACAGGATGTCTTGAGCTCCTTCCAAAGACGCTCCAGGGTAGAGCGTTCAATTTTTTGACCATAATGCAACACTGCACCATCTCTCTGAAAATTGATTTCCTGGGAAACAGAAAACTCATATAAAGGGAACAGAAGTAGATATTAAAATCTATGTTGCAGTAAACCACCAGAATAAATGCAGAAGACCTTATTGAGATATAACACTTACCCTAATTGCTTCCGGGGGTTTTTTAAGTTCCATAGATATTCTTTGAATCCAGTTTTCAGCAATCAGCATACCTTGTGGACCACCAAATCCTCGGAAAGCAGTATTACTCGGAAGATTAGTGAAGCAGACCTTTCCTTTAATCCTAACATTTGGAATCTCATATACATTGTCTGAATGGAACATGGCTCGTTCAAGTACAGCTAGTGAGAGATCAAGTGAGTTTCCTCCATTGTTGAAGATTTCAAGATCCAAAGCAAGTATTTTCCCCTCTTTCGTAAAACCAACCTGCAAAATGTTTTACAGTTGAATAATGTAAAATAACTAAACTAAAGGAAGAATTCTCAACTGCTAACCATCAGTAATCAATAATAAGTAAAATACTAAACGAATAGATTATGACCCTCATGATTTTCCTCTGCAGGAACACCAAGTGCAACCCATCAACCCCCCCCCCCCCCCCCCCAAAAAAAAAAAAAAACAAAAAAAACAAACACACACACACACACACACACAACACTCACTCGTGCAGACACACACAACTTCCACCTAAGAAAAATACCTTCAGAGTTTGAGAGCTTCAACATGAGTGTGTATCAACAGTTTTATGTGAAGCGAAGAATAAAGTAATTACACAACAGTCTCAATTATGGGGAATACCTTATACTTCCCAAGAAAGCTATGGCGTTGTCCTGTTATCATCATGTCAATATCCCTATCCAGTGTAATCTTTACAGGGCGATTCAGTAAATATGATGGAATGGCAGCCACGGCAGCAAGGAAAGCAGATCTGGTCTCTTTCCCTCCAAATCCACCACCAATTCTTTTAGTCTTGCATATCACTTTGGACATTGGAAGACCAAGAACATGGGCAACATATTGTTGATGCTTCTTAGGAGACTGGTGGTAAGATCAGAACTTCAGCATAAACTTATAGAATAAATCCCTATTTGACATGAAAAAAGATAAACACAGTGGCCAAACAGACTAGTATATTGTAGCCATAACCTTCACTAACTTCTAGCAATCGAAATAGGAAATTCTCATTATATCAAATTGAAATAAAAGATCAAATTGCTTCCTAACAAGCAGAGATTTCAGAGGTGGATGCAAGATTCGAAGGTTGTGGGGTTTGTAACAACCAAATATAAATGATAAAAAATATCCAAAATAAATATAATTTATATTAAGTGTAATGTATGAAGATAATTTTTTCTTAGTTACCACATGATAACTATTAATTAGATTCCGCAATGTTGGGTCACCAATAGCTTCATTACCTGATAATTCAATCTCTATCCGAACTATTTTTTACGATCAATAATATTCTTCTCATCATCAGATGTCAAATTTATTTGTAGTTGAAGTTGCAACAGTCGATTTCAAACCATAGTCAAATGACCAAACGAATAAAAGTACAATTCAATCAACAATAATTAATAATTACAATTCGTAAAATCAATAATTGCAATCAAAGTATAAAATATCAACATTAAAAACTCATAATGAAACAAATTAATAATAGCGATTTGATATTTCAATAATCATCTTGATTTATAAATTATTGTCATTAGAATGGTGGATCTTAAACTAGTGCGTCTGTCAACGTAAAATTTGATAAGGAATTAAGGAGGCCCATAGATTTTGTTCTCTTCACAAAATCACATTTCAAAATTTTATATCTGAGGGATTGAATATATCTTCATAAATATTTTTAATATATACAATAAAAAAAATTTAGAATCCTCGTGGGGTCGGGCGCCCCCCCCCCCCCCAAGCCCTGGAGTAGCGCCGCCCCTGAAAAACTCCAAATGTTCAATTGGATTCATTACTTTGAGGTTCTCCAAACAAGAGTTGGGTCTGTGTAAGGGGTTCATAAGCTATAACTGAATAACAAGAACTAGCACCTTTCCAGATTTAGAAATGGCACTCTTAAAAAATAAGTGAACAAATTCAAAGGGGTTTATAGGCTATAACTGAATAACAAGAAGTAGCACCTTTCCAGATTTAGAAATGGCACTCTTAAAAAATATGTGAACAAATTCAAAGGAGTTAGTTAAAAATAAGTTGCTTATAGCTAGGAGGAGATGAAGCTTGTCAGAGAGAGCAAAGAACCAACCAAGCTCAAGTATCCCCTTTATTTTCTCCTTAATCGTATCAGTTCTTTTAATGAAAAAGAATAGAGTTTTTTTTGGGGGAGAACTTATTAAGAACTTTCAGATTATTATAGGGTTTGAAATGGGCAATAAGCTCCAGCCAACACCCACAAAACCTCTAAATTAAATAGACAGGATAAGTGCTCCAAGTTCCAATTGAAACCAAATCAATGGGCAACAAAATCAACTAAAGTAATCATTCAATTCTAATTAATTGTAAAGTGACAATATGATATATCAATTTCCTATACTATCTCTTTTCTTATCTTTCCCTCATTAACGGAACGTGTTCTCCACATCATTTAATTTATAATCATGTGAATTGCTTTTCTTACATAACCCCACCCCCATAAAAATAACAAATGATTCTGATCAAGCCATTAAGGTACAACTGAAAACTACGACGCATACTGAGTGGTGAGGGTAGACGAATAGATCAAAGAAATGAAAGAGAGTCAGAAGCTTAACATATCATCATTTCTAAAGTTCAGAATGAGCCCTAAAATTTATTAACTTTAGTAGGTTCCATGTATCTAATTAACTTGTCATAATTGATGAATATGAAGTAAGAAAAGCTTATTCACTTTTATTTCAATACTTCCCCTTTAATAACTACTTGCTAAATACAATGATTGATGAGAATAGGAAGGTTCTTTAGTTTATCCGTCAAAACATGCTAGGTGCACAATCAAGCCAAGATTGTAAACATACTTGAAATGTGTGCCATTTGTGGTAATGAAATGAGTGAACCGAAAGGTGCCAAAGTTACTCGATCAAAATGGCAAGGCATTCTAATTAAAGATGCAGATCTTATTTGCAATGATCTCAAACATTCATGAATGTTAAAATAACTTTGGAAGCATTTCAAGAGCAGGTATCCACTGAAAATGATGTGTGATATATAAACTTCCTGCCATAATTTAAACGATCATGGCAAAGACAAATAGGAAAAAGACCGAGAATCCAGAATTGATTGCATGATAAAGATGCATAAAATGTGTAAAAAGTCAGGTACGCAAACTAACTTGAGTAGATGAGATCATATGGACTTCATTTCCACCATCAATAGTCCATATTAAAGTGCTATTTGGCTCCAAGTAGAAATGCTCCTGACCCCCAACCTGAACCTCTCCCTCTATTATCTTATCACACTGCATAGACAAAAGGCAGAGGTCCACATCACCTTTCATCAGACACCTTTCAGTTTCAGGGTGGAAACTATTAGATGCAATAGCTTCTTCAATAGATAGGACTGCTGGTAGCTCTTCATATTGAATGTGGACTTTCCGAGCAGCATTCTTTGCGTTTTCATGTGTATCAGCCACAACCACCCCAATAACCTTAAAGATAATAATCATGGAACTCAATGACTTTGGTATATTATTTATGGTATAGAATACATTAAATGGAGTAGTGATTATATGGTCTGTAATTAGTTTATTTACTGCAAGAATACATGAGAATCTTTAATTTACTTTCTAAAATATATTAGTCATATACATATAAATATGTGATTTGAGTAGATGAGTAATACAACAACTAACACACAATGCAGAGATTTCTCTAGAATTGTTTTCGCCTAATATGTTTTGAAAACAACTTTGATGATGATGGAGAATGAGCGGGCAACAAATATTACGGAAAACGAGTTTTTGTTAGCCACTTCTTCTACTTTCAAATCTAAGAACAACATACCCTTATTTTTAACAAAACGAGAGTTGGCCCAAGGCGACAAGGTCACCAAAAGCTATGGCATGAGGCGAAGCCGAGCGCATAAGAGATGTGAAATGAAAATTTTTATAAAGTTACTTTTAAATTGTGCATATATAATATTATCACTAACCACACAGTTTCAAATTATAAATGTCAAATAAATATCATATAGTTTGTACCAATCAACACATAGTCCAAAAAACATCATAAAGCAAGCTCAAGTTCACAATGTCATAAATAAAAGCTTACTGTTAAAGGAAAGCACACAAAAAGCATAATTCTCAAATATTCCGAGGCACTTTAAGTCATTATCATGCTCTCCCTCATTATTCATAATAACCATTTCAACATCATTTTCCTTTTCCTAGTGAAAGACATTCTAGTATTTATAATCCAATAATAAAATATTCCACCTACACACTAAATTCACCATCATTAGCATGACCGTAAATTTATAATTCAATAAATTTTTGTTGCATGTTTTTTTTTTTATGCATATTGTGAATGATATCAAAATTAAAAATTCATATAAAAATCATATCAATATGATAGTTGCATTTGTAAATAAGCGAAAATGAGAACTCCGATTTAATTCTTTCAGTTATTCTACTATTTTTTTTAAATGGTATATATTTATTATGTTATTTTAAGTGAAGAAAAGTTGTGAACCTGTTATTATAACCTTATACACACGAAAAGTTCACCTCATAAAGCACCACGCCTCAATCCTAGGTGCACAGCTCAAACGCCTTCAAGTTGTCTTTGCATCCGGCAGTCAAGACACTTAGCTAATAGTAAGGTGTGCCTTTTGAAACATAGATGTGTGTGATACACATATCCCTATCCAGGACTTTCAGCTTTGGGGTGTAAGACAGAGTTTGACTATGAGCTTGCTGGAATTGTTTGCTTCCATTCTTTATTCCCCTTGTTAGCTCTTTCATGGACTATGGGGCTTTACAAAGTATGCATATGAGTTTGTTCGTTGGGTTTTGATGTTGGGGGATTTTGGATACTTTAGGAGGCGCACATTTGCATGGACAACTTCCCTTGATCTATTTTTTGTTTATTCAATTGGATATTTGAGTTTATTCCTTTCATTCTAATTGTGTGTGCGTATAAATGTATCTACCATTCCATTTTGTCAACTTAGCTTTTAGTATCCATTGTCACAAGATGAGAAGCATTCTACCAATTAGCATGCACTATCTGCTTGTTGTGTTTTGTATAGTGGAAAGCGTTAGTGATTAGTATACTGTAAAACGGGTTGTTTGGTGTACTAAGAATCCTTTTTGTTTTGTATACAATATTATGTTTTTCCTATCTAATTTACAAACATATAACGCGAACAATAGTATCCTCTTATTTCTAGAAGATCTTATGGATCAATCGAGCTAACAAGATAAAAACAATTATCACAGTTGAAACAATTCCAGGATAGACTATTGCTATAAATTGCAGCATAATCAGTAATAAATAATTTATCTTGGCTAGTAGATATGTCGGTACGTCTTAATGTAGTGATCGGACCTCAGGAGATGTGTTTTATGTCTGTCTAACATCAGAAGAACCAAGATCTTGTTACTTAAGGAATTATAAGCCTAATAATAGTTTAGAAGTATATGTGGATCGTGTATCACTTAATATTACTATGGTGGAGAGTCTTACATGTGCTCGTACATCTATATATTGGGTGACAACGGTTTATATATGACTATGAATTAGGTAATTGTATTCAGTATAGGATGGTGTCATTCCCTGATGAGCTCAAATCAATTAATGAATGTCAGTAACCATAAATACTATAAATGCCAGTAACCATAAATAAATACAAAAATAAATACAAGGATTATTAAGTCAATGCATTCCGTTCCTCATAACGTTGTAATAAAAAAGTAGTTCAATATTAATTCTCTGGTGACATTAATTAATTAATTAATTATATCCTGGTTAACATGAGAATTAATAAATTAAAGGTTCTTTTATTATTTGCATGTGCTCCCTGATCTGGCCCATAAACTTCTCAGAGCACATTAGGGATTTAGTCCCTAATATAAATGACCTTCCCATCTCACATCCGTATCATGAGTTGCACAATTCAGATAGAGAGATAGGGGGTGGCGCCCACTGTAAGGACAAAGAGGTAGATTCTTCTCTTGTGTTGCAATTCTCTAGTAATTCCTCACCAGATATCAGGATCAAGCAAAAGATAGTAAGATACAGATCATAACATCAAATCTGGAGGATTTCCTTTTCCCTCTTCATCTCAGTCGATTTTATTTATTTCAAATCAACAGATTATTCCTCAGGACTAAAAAATGGTGCGCGAGGATTTGAAGGTTTTAATCCCAATGTGTAGATTAGCAAACTCAAAGAATTAAAGAGGTGATTCTAAACATCTGCACGACAATTTAAATTTAAGTAGAAGCACGCCAGGCAATAATTGATGTATAATAATTACTTGACATCCACATAGATCCTTGGCATATGGATTATGGATTAGTGACCAAGTTTACGGTAAATCCCTTCACTACTTATGTGATTTTAACACCGCCAATTATGATACCTCTTCAAGACTTTCCAAGAGATGTACAATTACATGGAGTTAGTTCTCTAAGAGGCTAATCATGCTCGGTTTAGTGCTCATACAAATTGCAACCAACTTTTTGTCAGTTTTTCTGAGACAACAAACCATTCTACCACTTAGAAAGTATCTTGGTTTCAGATTTAAACTTCTACCACTAGACACCAAAGCAATCTAGTTAAGAATCTTATCACCAGATCCAGTAAATAAGCTTATCTCATAATTGTTTTCAAAGATTGTTGCAATCATTCATAGATACAATCGCTATTTAGACAAGCTGATCTCAAAGTTTCATCTGGCAATGCCAAAATTCCCAGCACATCACTAAAAAACTAAAACAACACCCTCCACAAGAATGCAAAAAGTATCTTCGTTTTTGGGACTAAAATACCTTTGAGACTTTTATTTGCTAAGCATTTTAGAACTTATGTATACAATTAGTCAATAATAGAATGTCAGATAAAAGAATGAAATTACAAATACAATACCGCAATGCAAGAGCAATTTGAGGTTATGAGAGAAAACTATTTAATGTTGATGTAAGAATTCGTAATTGAAAACGGCTTATTACAAAACAATTCGTTTGTGGCGGCAGTCGGTATAATTTTAGCTAATAATACTTCTGTCAAGAAATCAAGATTTAGGCAACTTTGGAATCAATACTTGTCGAGAGTGTGATAAGGATTACGATTACGATTTTCCTTCGCAAGCATACATGTTCACAAAAGGAGCCTAGGCTCCAAGCATATACTTAAGATGTTCAACTGGATGCCCCAACCAATGAAAAAAAGATACTTCAGACAGAACAGATTTCAAAGCATAGGAGATTTACCTGGCCCACGCACGTGACTACTTGTTCAGCAAAAAGTTCTTCATCTGCAACAACTGGTCCAACCTTATTGCTCCCTGGCACGTGGTTTGCGAAAAAAATTCCTGCAAACCCTGGAGAAGACTTTGCTGCAATATCATCAATTGCAAGTACACGTGCATGAGGCTTCTTACTCAATATGAGTGCAGCATGTAAACCATTAGGGGGCATGGGAACATCATCTGTATATTCTGCCTCTCCCGTAACCTGTCAACAGGAAACACTTGGGGTGACTTAAATGTTAAAAGAAATGGTTGATCAGACGAAACAGAAAGTGGATTTATTTTCAGGATCATTCCTTTTTTTTTATATATAAATACCAAACAGAACATTTTATTAAGTTATGGGTTTAAAATTAATTTAGTGAATAAGAAACACACTCTAAAACATAACCAAGAAAATTGCATAGTCATATAGCTAGACTCCAGTCCTCCAACAATATACTATCGAATGCTTCATTATGCTTTTGGAACGATGAAGCTGCCCTTGCATTGATTCTATCCCAACAATAATTACATGCTTCAAGAAAACATAAAAAGGGAACAGTAGCTCTCCAAGAAACTTCCAGAGAGCCCCAAAAGTTCAGATGTAAAAGGTCACCATATGATCAAGAATACACCAAATTCAACCAAGCTGCACCAAAACCTGGACACAAAATTTGCATGGATGGAAATCTAAGAAAGATAAGCTCCTGAGTCTCCAAATGTGTTCCCACAGCACATGCTAACTTGGGAGGTAGAGGGACAGTGCCCAAGATTAGGCTGTTAGAGCAGGTGCTACAAAGCAAGGATCAAAATGTTTAATTACATAAAAATTCCTATTAGTTGCCGGTACTAATATGGACGTCCAGACCGGAAACAGTGCTCGGACCAACCCTAAACAGTCAATTTCTGTTATCCAATAATCAGATAAATGTTAATTATTGAAAGGACCATAGGTGAGGATATGTAGGAAATGAAAATGTTCGCATATGTTTGATAGGTAATTAAAGGGAACATTTAGTGGCTGATGGTTTTACTGTGATTAGAGACAGGCATCGTCAAATTACTTCCACTTAGAAGAACACAGGTAGAGCTGAAGACTACACAAATGCGGCTTAGTGCACATTAACTGAATACATTTGATTGACAAGAACGCTGCAGCTGGCAAACTTCTTGCTCGCAAGAATAAATTATACTTGATGACAGAATTATGCACTAGACACATCCAAACCTGAAGTCTTGCTGAAAGATGAACCTCAGGAGCTCCAACAGCAGTCCCACGCTTTACAATTTCATATTCCTGTCCTCCCATAACAGAAAGATGGTGAGATGATTTTATTGCTGAAAGATAAGATGTTGGTATTGTTCCATTCGATGAAGACAATTCATCCATCTCGTGAGAAACCCACAAGAAAAACTTGAAAAAAAAACTCAAGATTAAGGATTTCCTAAACTCTACCATCCCTCCCGGGGCATTATCCTTCAGGATAATGTCCTTCTCCAATACTTCTAAAGCACCATGCAATAGCTCCATGTTCCACTGCTTCCCTATCAGAAACTTCTTTGTTTCGTTTGCAGAAATAGAATAAGGAGCAACACCCCCAAAAATAATTGATGCATAAGAAACCATCCCTTTATGATCCTTCTCTTCAAGACAGACACGCATTCCAGCATTCACAATAGCAATGTCATCATCCCTCCTATGAGCTTGTTTAAATTCTTTCACAAATTCATATGGAGAGTTCCAAGGGAGAAAAACTGAAAGAAGGATCTCATTACTTGCCAGATCCACTTTGCGATAACCCAGGAAAAAATTCTCAGCTGCACATATCCTTATCTTTCCTCTACAATCGGATATGTGGAACTTTGCTCCAGCAGCCATCCATAGAGGGTTGAGGTCCGATATAGGACTTGCTGTACAAATATTTCCACCTACAGATGCAACATTTCTAATTTGTGTCCCAGCAAACCATTTCAACTGTTGAAGTATGGCTCTGCATGATGAAGTTTGAAAAGAAGGACGCTGTTCTAAAACTGATTTTAGCACTTTGACTAGTTCTGAAAGTTTAACAGCTGCACCAATCTCCAATCCTTCATCATTTGTGATCAGTTTATTAAGTTCAGGCACATGAGAAACATGGACAAGAACTGGATAGTGGAAATTCTTAAGCCTTGTTTCAACTCCCACCTCAGAGTTACCAACAACTAATTTGGCATTAGGATATTGTTCTTTTATATTAAATAAATGTTGAAGACTTAATGGACGATACCACTTAAGGCCATTTAACCCACTCAAACATAAAGCAGTCGATTTCCTCATTAGAAGCTCCGGAGGGAAAATAAGCTCTTTACTAGTGTATGCAGCTCCGTCAGTATCACTGTAAGAGACTGGCTTCATAATATCACCATTACAGATGCTTCCTCTGGAAGTGCCTTTATCATCCATAATATTCTGCCCACATGAACATGGCTTACCAGTTGATGGGCAAATGAACTCACTGCTGGAAAGGCCTGAGGATCCATTGGAGTACAAGGTATTGTCTGTTCTCGCAAATACACGAAAAGCGTCAATTATCGGTCTATAACCTGTGCATCGACATAGATTTCCAGCAAGATTTTCTTCAATGTCCTCTTCTGTGGGTGGTATCTCAGATGATCTCAGTAGGGCATACATGGACATAACAAAACCAGGGGTGCAAAAGCCGCATTGTGAGCCATGTGAATTTGCTAATGATTCCTGGAAGAAGAACAGGCATATCAAAACATACTTAAATAGTCAATACAATATGCCACAAGTAAATTAATCACTGATATATGAATGATGAGCTTGTGCTAAGAACAATTAACAAAGTGGGTGGTACTTGAGCAAATAACATGAACTGCATGATATTGCACAGGGTTATGACTTATGAAATAACTCCAACATGAGAAGCAAATAAATCAGGAATCCAATGTCTATCTTCTTTCAGAAGAAGAGCTTCAACATCTTCAGGCCTACATATATCTGAGATGTACTTTTGGTACTCTTACAAGGGAACCTGGTTATCATTTTGGAACAAGTATGGTACTATGGAAGTGACAGATGCAAAGAATATTGAACACATAAAAATCACTGGAACCGCAAGAACACAGATTTGCACTGGTAGAGAATCAACTGAATAAGCAAAGAATAAACAGATCAATTGGAATAGCTAGCCCAAGCAACATGCCAACTTCACAATTTCCAAGTCTGCCTACTGCAACTGCTAGACACGACATAAATACAATAGGAAATTGACTCGAAGAAGGGTTCCAAAACAAAGGCCCAGCCCAGTTCAACAGGAAAACTAACTTCCTTCTATCAGCAACATAATATGATTATTAAAACAATATGCACAGGAGCTTGTGAAAACATGCTAGCTCATGTTAGTGCAGAGCAGGTCCAATCAACGCACAGATCTGGGTTTGGATTCATATCAAGTAAAGGCATTGATCTCTTTAGGATTAGTATCACAAAGGCAGTCGTCATCTTGTAGATGAGAAGGTATTTTAGCTCTAAATAAAGCTAATGTAATTAAACATTTACATTACCGATGTGAAGTAAAACTAAAAGAGTTAACCTTACTGACTTTAAGAAATAAACGTAATATTTTCACATATCTATATATTTTCCACATACAACAAATTTCTAATATTTAGCACTGCATTTGAGCATTGTATAGAAAGGGGATACAACACAAAAGCAGGAAATTGACTAGAGATACAGATTCAGTCTCAATAACACCAAGTAATGTAGCATAACTAGCATTTGCAGCCTTAAGTCTTCAAACCACCCTGAAGGTATCACTAACCTTAGAGAAGTAAGGTGAGAATGAATAATATATACCTTTTGATTGAAAGATGAATTAAAAAACTCTTATTGAAGAGTAAACTAGCACTAACAATGAACTAATCCATATGTTGTGAAGTTTGGTAAATATTTAATAAAAAATCTACTGTTATGAGCTTCTTTCTATCTCAGCAAGTTCAAGAGTAATCAGAAGAAGAGAAAAGATCTGTCTACTGCAACTTAAATATGTAGCGGCTGCGATAACATCAATAATGTTCAGAAACACACCAAATTACTACACAAGGCCAGCAGCTAAGGACAGAAAGGGGGATAAAGGAAGCCAAGAAGAATATGCAAAATGTGGCCCTTCTATTATGGTAATCTTTCTCCGAATGCTTTTTTAGGTCCAATCGCCACAGAGACAAGGAGTCAATCCATTGTAATGGAAGTAAGGCAGCATTAGAAAATTAAAGTTCGTGCATGAAAAAAGAAAATTAAAATGAGAGATTAAAAACAGATTCATATCCAGGTTTCCAGATTCAAAGTTTCCGATTGTCAATAAGAGAGCTCAAGCATATTAATTAGCATAATCACTAACTACCAAAAAAGTCAAAAGCAATAAACAATACATGGAATATCAGCAATGCTGTCATCTGAAACTTGAGCATCGTTCTAAATGTCCATAACTATTATATCTTATATTATTGATGAAACGAGAATGCACCTGTATTGGATGTAATCCATTTCTGCAATTACCAACACCCTCAACCGTAATTACATGCATTCCTTCTACAGAATACAGTGGAGCCAAGCATGCATTAATAGCAAGATGCCTGAAAAAGTTTCAAGATGTGAAAATAAAGACTTATCCATGCCTTGTCTCAATGGTTTCTCACAAAAATATAGCAAAAACACGGATATGTAAGAGAAAGCAGAATCACCACATATATGTTATAGTCTTATAGATGAAGCCTAAAAGATGTCAATGAAGCAAGATGTTATATATAACATTAAAGTTAGACCTAGCACCAGGGAAATTATTTAATTAGAAAAATGTAAGCTGAGAAAGACTTCATAGTTCTGTTACCAGATTTACATCAAGACAGTTGATCCTGAAAAATACAGCAGAGATGCAGTGTAACATGTAAAACATAATAGTTTCAGTACACCATTGACTTCTTATGGTGTCCACACAATAGTCGGTTAGTCCATGAATTCTCATATTTGGATATTCAGAAAAATATTTGAATAATTTGAATCTTTATCTTATCGTTATATTGGCAGCTCAATAGCAAGAGAAAAGAGTTCAAGAACTCCGTCAGTCCTGCTATGGAGCACTTGTAAAGAGTTCTCCCTGTAGCAATGATATTTTGGACACAAGTAATGCCTTTTTTCATAAACAAGTTTAGCATGTCAGAATTCCACTTTCCAATCATCTGATGAAACTATCATCCGAAGGAAATAATAACATTCATTTGACAAAGAGGTTGAAAGGCATGTGTAAATGGCATTTCACCTCATGAATGCAAGTTGAGCGGCTAAGCTTTAAGAAGTAGTATGAGACAAATAACTATCCAAGCAGGACATATGAAGAATAGCGGTAAAAGAAGGAAAGACATGATAGACAGTCATCTCAAGCATCCAGGGGTGACAGAACAAAGACAATAACACCACTTAATGCACTCCCTTCCTAGATAAAACCTACAGAAAACTCTCTGAATCCCACATAGCAGACAATGCATTTATCCATTAGCTAGAATGTTTTCTGGAGCTTTCATTATTCAGTTTGAGAAAAAGCTGAGATACGAGAAAATCCTATAAGCAAGTACAAAGCTTTTGTCAGATCAGTCAAGAATCACATCAAATATATTTTTCATGTATCTAAGCACGCACGCACGCACACACACAAATATATATATATATATATATATATATAGAGAGAGAGAGAGAGAGACTCACACACATTTCTTCAAATTTTGGTCAAAATAGGAAATCATCACCGTGCATGCTCCACAACCTCCTTCACCACAACCAAGTTTTGTGCCAGTCAGGCCCATATCTGCATTAGAAATGAAACACAAGATATGGCATGTAAAAGAGGATATAATATTTAAAGAAATCTGGAAAGGTTCTAACAATTTAAATTATATGGTCCCATTTCCTCACTTGATATAGTCACAGAAATATAATACTCCCTCCGTCCCGGTCAAATTGTCCCAATTTGATAACCAAAGTGTGTGAGTGATAGTGGGTGGAAGTGGAATGAATATTTTATTGATGAGTATAAAAAACTTGCTATTTTAGGAAAGTGGACTAATATCACGAGACGGACGAAAAGGGAAATGTGGACAATTTAAGTGGGACGGAGGGAGTAGTGTTTTTTCATAAACTTTTTACTGAAAATATCATGTTTCCACGTTCCTATTTGCATAAAAATGACCTTTATAAACTATTATCTTCAAAAACCCTAAAAAAGAGAACATATGAATGATATCAACTGCGTTGTGTAAAACTGCCTGACATGAAATGTAACCCATCAACATTACAGGAACTAAATGAGAAGAAATCAAGTAATTATTTACACTAGAATATCAAATCTTAATACAAAAGGAATGATATGAAAGAAAGTAATATTTCACCTATATCATAAGCGTTTTTCAAATATGTGGTAGTTTCGTGTTCAATTCCCCTCAAGTAAATCCTATCAAGAATATCCTTTTCTCAAGAACCCAGTAAATATTTATAATATCCTACATATTGCACTTCAAAATGCTTCCAGAACAAATGGAAGTCTACTACACATTCCTAATTTATTTGCTTGAAACTTAAATTGGACGAACTGATTTTTGGCAGAGAAATATTGTCCAGTTACTCAGGCATATGATTCAACTTCTTCAATCACATAAATATATCTTTCAGAACTAATTATTTCTAAATAATAGTGCCACAATCCATCAAGTATAGATAAGGATCTCATGCCCAAACACCTAATGTTTCCTCAATGGAGAATTTAGCTGCACAATGCACAAGCCATCGCGCAAAATAAAGTGTCAAATCCAACCCATCACTTCCACCGTTAATACTTGAAAAAACAGAAAATAAACTGCGGATGATTCAAAAATGTAAAGCAAATTGCTGGATGATCTTTACATTCATTAGAACACACAGCATAGAGTCACGTGTTAACTTATATTATGCAGAGTTTAACCATTAGTATTAACAGAGAAGCTACAAGGAACCTTTGAACTTACAGATGAGTCCAAAGTGACAAGTAGAAAGAATTGGACGCCTAATTTTAGAAACGCATTCTTGATTGCCACATGCATAAAATTGGCCAGAGGAACATTCCCGCAGAGTATATTAAACAACATTATTTTATCCTCTTAGCACTGTGCAAACTACATAAATAAACCCAAATAATGAACTGACATGGTTTTGCTATAGCTGATGTGAAATTATTGACTGACTGGTGAAACCAGTTTCTAATCCTGTTGCTCGAAGTACAGGTAGGTGAGATAAAGTCAAGTATCGAACTTTTCATAACCAGAAAAAGATCGATTGTGGGTCATCTATTCTTTTAACATATTCTTTTTTTCCATTTATTGGGGGCCAATCTTACTTATCAAACAGTTGCTTCTTCACTACCATCAAATTTTCAAACACAACAATGAAGAGAAACACGAAGCTAAAACGCCAAAAAGAAAAACATAAAAGCAAGTAACAGATCAGTCACCTCTAAGATATTCGAGAAGGGTGAGGTGGGCCAGGCCATCAGGCAGAACTCGACGGACTCCATTAACGTACAGAATAGCTTCCTTTGATTCTTCAGCTCCATTTATGTACAGAATATCTTCCTGTGATTCAGATTCTACTTTCTCCATTTCATTCTCTTTCAGCATAGACCCCATCTTTACCGGACCCTCTCAATCTTCTCCCTGGTCTCTCTCCCCTCTCTCTCTCTATATATATAGTCGATGCCATCGGTGGTACTAGGAGGAGTCAGCTTTTCTGACGTGGACGTTAATCCGCAATTTTTATCAAGCAGTTTTTTATTCTCGAGAAAAATAATTGCTAAGGGGTAATTTGTGCTGCTCGAATTGTTATGATATCTTGTTAAAGCCTAATTCATATTTAATTTATTAAGAAAATTTTAATTCGTATTTGTATCCGAAATCTTAAATTCGTATTTGCATGAATATGATCCGAATAAATCGATAAAATATAATCCAAATGATCCTATATATATTCGATCTCATTAGGGTCCAAATTGTTTGATACAACAAGAATTCGTTTCAATAAATACAATAAAAATGCAATAAAATAATATAAATATTCATATTTGATTGTTCTAGTATTGTGCTATCAAAAAAATAAAACTACAACTTCCTTTGAAATTAAAATTCTCAATCAAACACACCAAAATATATAATAACGCACATAAATCTTAAATTGAAATACTAGATGACAAACCTTTTGATTTCCAAAGACCTAACAATTATTAGCTTTAATTGCCAACACTCCATCTACAAATTTGAAGAAGAAAAATATTAATTACAACTTTAGAATTTATAACAATAATATAAATTATAATGATTACTGTTAGTCCCGAAATTATAGTACGAATATATGCAGCGGAAGTAAAAAATATAATAAACTTGCACTAGTTCTCCTAAACAGATAGAACTTAGTTTAGGGTACTTGATAAAAGTTAAGCTTAGCTCTACCACTGTTAAGTAAGTTTCACAGAATATATTCTTCAACACTTGGACAAGTATTTAAGGTTTTAAAAGTCAGTTTGCGAAACTAAACAAGACAGAAATATAAATGAAAGCCTTAAAGAACACAAGATATTTTATGGTGGTTCGAATCTTAAAATCTTACATCCACTCTTCAGACTCTAGGTCTGGATAAATCACTAAGTAAATACAAGTCTCCTTACAATCTATACATAACCCGTCGGCACCTCCGTCATTCGGTCTATTGTTGTCACTCGCCTAGGAACTCCTTGATACGATCCTCGTCGAAAAGGTTTGGATCGCAGCCCAGAATCGACGAATAAGAAACACACGCGGACACGACTCGAACAAATACAATGGGGAAATCCAACGCCTATAACTCGACCCTTAGAGAACCGTAGGCAAGAACGCGAACGAGCTCCTACGACTCAAAAAGCAACTCGACTCACAACAAAGGATATCTCGAAGATGTGCGGAATTCCATTTGATAAGTCATGGTTTTCGAATTCTAGGGCTACTAAAATTCGTGAGCTTTCAGAATAATTGAGGAGATAATCTCACAAATTTTATTAAAAGCTGAAAACTGAATTAAAATCGTCCAAACCAAGGTCTATATATAGGCAACTCAAAACCCTAATATAATAAGGAAAATAAATCTAAAAACAAATCAATTCTATCAAGATATACAACAAGTATATCTCAATATCTTTGTAACAAAAGGAAACTAAAATAATTCAAAAATTAACTAAACTCGAAAATCAAATTAATTTAAAACTAAAATTCAAAAATTAATATTCAATTAATCCTCTTCTTTCAGCCCACCAGGATCTCCATCACTCCTTGTACGTTTTAGTCTTCAGGTTGAAGTGAGGACGACACCCCGCAGCCTTCTTCCTGGTGATTGGATGTTTACTAATTCTTCCCAAACTCAGGTGGTTGGCATACGCCCATGAGAATCGGAATCCCAGAGTAGGAAACTGACTGCTATGAATATATGTTGAAAAGATATATTCATCAAATGATAGCTTCAGCTAAGAAGCTTCTGCCTCGTGCTAAGAGATTGTAGCACGAAGTATTTACTTGAGTCAAGAACTCAAGTCTCGTGTATGAAAGCACAGAAACTCAAAGAGTTTTTAGCAGAGAGATGGCTTAACAATATGCACTTTGTAGAGTGGAAAACGTTCAAATTCGTAGTCGTTAAAGGTTGATGAGCAAACCTATTTACAGAGGACTTCCTCGAGCATTTCGAATTTCTGCCCGTTAGACTCATAAAAGATGTCGTCTAATCATAGACCATGTTGTAGGTCTACTCTGCTCTGCTGTGTTAGTGTACCATACACTAACTTTGCGTCAGACTAAGTTTCAGTCTGAGGAATCCAAGTTTAGATATCCTCATATTGACTTTTACTTAGACATGAGTATGTCGAAGTCTGACCGAACTTTGATGTCTTCGAATAGCTCGTGCTTTGAAGGTAGAGACTCTTATACTGACTTCTCATAATCTGTATTGCTAGCCCTCATACTGACTTCCCAAGGTCAGTATGGCTAACCCTCATACTGACTTCCCATAGTCAGTATGGAAATGCCCTCATACTGACTTCTCCTAGTCAGTACAGGAAAGCCCTCACACTGACTTCTCCTAGTCAGTATGGAAGACCCTATACTGAGTACCCAAACTCAGTCTTGGTCAAGACCATACTTGGTGCAAACCAAGTTTCAAGGCGTACGCTTTTTCAGTTCTCGAGCATTTCCTATGCTCGATTGATAGCGTATTTTGCAACACGTTATTCTGCAAGTGTACAGACCACTGCAGTGGGCAAGTAATAATTTATCGATCTCGAATATTGCAGAATCGAAGTATAATCAAGCACTAACACATGGATACCGTACTACTATCTAGACACACCGATAGAAAAGTTTGTTTATTTATTCCTAGGCAATATTGAAAAGCAATATTTAGAATGACAAGTAAAGCAAATTTATTAAGTTTAGAAAATCTATTAAAAAACTGGGATTCCAGGTAATCCACTTTGAAGAACTATCAAACAATCATCTATACGATCCAATTCCGATTTAATTTCCAAAGATGTGAGTTAATCTCATAAATGTTATCAGGTGACCCTCTCGGACTCTCAACCATAACATGGAAATAAACGACCTAGTGACTCCTCTCGGATGCGCAAAATGACTTTTACTCGTGATAAACCCTTAGATTTCAAAACCCTTTAACAGTTCAAATTCCTCTCGGATAATTGCCCTATCAAATTTAATTCCGCTGCATCTTAATCAATAACCTAGACCTCTCGGTTCAAAAATTACCAATTCAAATTACAATCAATGGCCAATATCTTGTAATTTAAGAAAACCCCAGCAGTAATTAAAACATCAATGGAACATGAAAATCAAATCGTATAAAAAATTGAATGAATGTCAACAAGTTTCAAAACCCTAGAATCCACGAAGGACTTAGCCAATCATGCTAAGTTCTAAGAAAACAGAGAAATAAAAAGTCATAGAAACGAAGAACACGAAAATCAAAAACTCGTGATCTTCAATCTTCAATCTTCAATTTCTGGAGTGCTCTTCAAGTTTTCTCTATTCCCTGAGTTCTCCCAGCGTTTCTCTCTTGAAAAATAATGTGAAGGACCTTTTTTAGTCTTGGGATCTTGTATTTATACTCCCCCTCTTCTAATCTGAAAAGATATGGGATTTGGGCCAAAAACTCGTCAAAATTACCCGTTCGGCGACCCAGAAATTGCGATCGACGATCGCCGAAAATGCGTGTGGGTCGCCGAAGTGGCACCAAAGGAAAAACGCTGAAATTACAAAATCGGCGACCCGGGAACAAAATCGGCGATCACCGAAAATGTAGTTGGGTCGCCGAATTTGAGCCGAAGTGAAATGTCTGGGATTTCGAAATCGGTGACCCGGAGACAAAAACGGCGATCGCCGAAAATGCATTTTGGTCGCCGAAAACATCACGAACGGAAATTCGGCTTTTTCTTCGGTCTTTTCTCACTTCTTCGCTTTCTCAATGCACGTCAGCATCAATTGGCCCTGTGATACTTAGTCAAATCTTGAAAACGACTCGATTGTGCGTGAAATCTGCATAAACAACCACAAACCAACCCAAACGTAATAATCTTTTAAAGATCATAAGTAACATATAAACTCCTCAGAAACGGTTTAGTTTGCAGTCAAAAGTGATCAGATTCACATCAGTAAAATGCACAAAATGAGTGTTTATCAACTCTTCAGTCACTAAGTTCTATTGCAATTTGATTGATCCTATACAAGAATTACAATTTTAGAACTCTAAAAAATGAAAACTGACTAAGATGGCTTTTATAATCTTTGACTCACCAAAACACAAAAGGCAAATGAAGGATTTCTCTAACAAAAATCCTAACTATTACCTTTCATTGATGATGGTAACATTGCAAGATTTTAGGCAATGGATAAGCATTTAAACCAATCAAGAATATTTTCACAATTAAAATTCAAGATTCTACCAACTAATTCATTAGTTGATACAACTTCATTAAAAACTTAATGTTGAAAACAAAAATAAATAAATAAAAGGAAAATTATTAAGTTTTATTTTATTATGAAGAAAATAAATATTAAGAAATATAATGAAAAAATAAATAAAATACAATTTTGGTGGAGAATGAAAAAGAAAGTTAACAATAATATAGAAGCAAGAGATTTCAATTTTTAAGGAAATTATGAACTTAAATTAATACTCCCTCCATCTCAAGTCACTTGAGACGTTTTATCGTGCGCGGTGATTGAGAAAAAGTGATTAGGAGAGATAGTGGAGTAGGATTAGTATGTTAATGAACTTTACATAAAATTTTTTTACTTTTTGAAAAAAGAGAAAAATTCCTCTAAATTAACTTTCCAATTAAAAAAAAACAAACAAGCTGAAGGTTTGCTTGAACATTCTAGCGATAGACCATCTCGCAATACAGATTCAGCCTCTTGAATATTGCCTTCATCAAGCTTTGCCTCAACATCTTTGGTTTTCATGGTAACCCCATTGGCAACAAACTGTCGATCGGACGGATCTCTCTTGGCTTTCACCGAGCCCGATTGTTCGCCTCATGACATCTCTGCTTGCACTATTATTTCACTAGATCGCACGAAAACAACAATTTCCCATCACCTTGAGCCCCAGCAGTTCTACCAAATCAATAAACAGTAATCAAAATGTGGATCAATTACATTATTAGGAAAATCCGCAAAATAATTCAAATTGCCGGCGTGTTTAGTTCATTGAATCTATTCCCAAACTAGCAGTCGATCGAATTAAATCCAACTTTAACCATACATAGGTTAAATCGGCGCAAAATAGACACATTTCCCACAACTCCAACACGAATGCCAAAACGTTTAAGAATTGAAAAAAATGACTTGCAGGAACACTTAATAATAAAAAAAAGTGAAACGACTCCATCTTAGAACTCTCCGGCCACTGCATGGGGACCTTGTTGTAATAGCCCTCAAAATATTGATTGAAATAATGATTGTGTGACATA